>CAMXCT020002946.1:205157-382718 GCA_947184155.2 Cladocopium goreaui
GGGTTTTGGGGGGGGCTAATAACGTCTGTGTGTTGCGTCTTGTAACGCGCTGTGCACATGGTCTTGTAACGTCTGGGGGGGGGTTCGGGAGGGGGTTTCGGGGGGGGGTGTTCTTGTAAGGTCTAATAACTTTCTGTCTTTTGCGTCTTCTAACGTCTTCAAGACGCTGTTGTTGCGATGCTCTGCACATGGTATCGTGACATCGTCAAGACGCCGTTGTTGCGACGCTGTGCGCATGTTGCTGTAACTGCTTCAGGCGCCCCTGCAGCTGGGTGGGGGGTTTATAGATAATTAAAAAATATGAATACATATATGGATATATATATATATATATTTATGTCTGTATCTATGTCTCCATCTGTACTCTTGGTCTTGATCACGTGCAAACACGGAAGAGTTTCCAAACATGTTTCGTGGTTCATGTTTTAATTTACATGATTCTACATGTCTTTGGGGTTTCTGTCTTCCAATTGTCAATTCCACGTTGCAGATGATCTTTGGTGTTCGGGGAAAACATGATTGATGTCCATTTTGAAACGTTTGGGTTTTCCCATGTTACATGTTGGATTTACGTTATCGTGTTCCTGGGTTTTTTGACGGTTTGATCTGCTTTGTTTCGGAAGACTATCTTATCAGTCTTGATTTCAACGGGCACATTGGTTCGAAGATCTTCACTGTACTTCCCTTCATTTATCGTGCCATGTGTGCACAATGGATTACAAGACTTTGCACGGTCAGTTTCCTCCATGGCCATCTGACCCCTTGGATTCTATGTATGTGATTCTGATGCAGTTACCAATTGGAGTCTGGATTCCAATGCGACATCTGTTTGCCGTGTGCTCTGTCTTCGGACTTCCACGGGTGCAGACATTTGCGTACGTCGAGTCTTGGGTGTGTTTATCTGTCGTGGAATTTTCCTCGGATCAATTGTTTGTTCGCATTCCGGTCAACAGTTCGTGCTTGCAGAAAGACCAATCTTCTGAGAGATTTCAATTCTTGAAACCAGCACCGCGTGCAGTCATTGACTTGGATTTAGAGAATGATGCTTTGTCTGATGTGGAAATGTCTCCGGTGCACCATGATGATTCACCTCATCACATTCGAGACAAAAGTGAATCGCACAAAAGACATCTTGGCATGTCCTTGGATGAGTTTCTCAGGCAAGAAGATGAGGCGCTGGCAGATATTCTGGGCATCCCTTCTTCTGTGACCTGTGGGGCTGAAATTGCTACGTCCTCAAGTTCCTCTGCACGCTTGGTGTCGTTTCCAACAGATGAAGAGATTCATTCCATGTTGCGCGAGGAAGAGCAGAGGACAATTGAGGTGGAAGCTCTGTCCACTGATCCTGAAGAAGTCGTGTCTGATTACAAGCCAACAAAGTTCGGACGGTGCACCACTTGCCAATACAGCCGAAAACCGCATCTGTTCCAAAGTGGTGCAAACGCTGGTCACATTCGCTTGGTGTGCTCACAGTGGTGGAAGCTGATTGACGGTAAGAGACAGTGTTGGACGTCGGCACCATTGTCAGACGATCTGTGGCCAAAAATTCCAAAGTACTTGAAAAATCAGCATGCGAAGCTTCGAGCTTCATTGTTGCGCAATGGCGCCGCTCGTTGAAGTAGAGAGATTGGCGCTGTCCGCGCATTGGAAAAGTTTGCTTTCAGGTCTTTGCACTCACTTCGGTGCTGAAGATCTACACATCTATAAACTCAATATATATATATAATTATATATTTATATATATACGTATCTATAAAAACTTAATCATCGTTTGTGCATGGACAACTTATATTTAAGTATAGTGCATATACATATATAGATATCTATTTAGATATAGCATATATGTATATACTTGTAAACTCCGTATATGTAGTATAGTACTGTATATATATAATAATAGTGTGTATATATATATAAGACCCTAGTATATATGTGCCGACAGCTGAGGGCGGAGTTGAAGCTGGAGGAGGATGCTTGGAATCATCCATAATGTCAACCCCGGAGTAATAAACCATGGTTATTATACTTAAATGGGTTTGTCTGAAAATAGTGTACCCCTAAACCCAATGGTTAATGATCATTATCCCTATTAAATGGCTATAATTCGGAATATACTCTATTTTCAGACAAACCCAGTACTTAAACAATCATAACCATAGTAACTATGGTTATTCATCCGGTTTATTAATGGTACTATTATGTAAACCCCATTATGTAAACCCTATTATGTAAACCCCATTATTTCATGATGATTTTGATGGAATCAATGAATCAATGGGGAATTTCATGGGAAATCCATGGGGATTTGAACGCAAAAAAATGGGGATGTCCGTTATTTCTCATTTTTTTTGTTTGAAACAGAAATGGGAATACAGTATTAGGACTAGTAGGGAAAATCATTAACACCAACCGGTGATGATGATGATGATGATGATCATCATCATCATCTACGTAGACATTTTTCCATCCAACTCGAATATGAAACGTCCTTCTGCTCGTAGCCGCCGCGGTCAACAGCACCGTTGTGCAGTATGTGGGTCGTTGAAGCATCGGCTTGAAACGTGTCCATACCCAGGGGCTACGCTGGTTAAGAAACTTAAAGGCCAGTTGAAAAGCAAG
Source organism: Cladocopium goreaui (assembly GCA_947184155.2). NCBI lineage: Eukaryota > Dinophyceae > Suessiales > Symbiodiniaceae > Cladocopium > Cladocopium goreaui. The sequence goes on from CAMXCT020002946.1 coordinate 207,777, forward strand.
TCAAGCAGACTTGAGCCAAAGCATCCAGATGCCCGTTTGCATGTCAGAGCTGGAACAAAGTGGCAAAAGGAAGCCCGCAAGGCTTACTCCAAGAGTCCAAAGTCCGAGAAGCAACCGAGGCGCATAGACTCCAGCTTTGATTGGAGCGTTTCTTCGAGTGATGAAGCCGCCCTGGATTGGCTATGTGATCATGGCTTTCTGCAGAAACCGAAAACATGCCCTGATTGTTCTGCCAAAACGCTTGGTGGTCCCTGGAAGCTAGATCAGAGGCAAGATAGACGGCCTTGGTGGTTTTGGCGCTGCAAAGCTTGGAATTGCCAAAGAAGAAAAGCCTTGTTTTTCAACAGTCGTTTCGAAGGTTTGAAAGTGACTCCAGCAGAGTTGGCATACATGATCATGTCTTACATCTCCGCCGTCTGGAACCAGTGCATCTCCATTGCACACTTTGTGCAGCTTACAGGACTTGGCTACAGTTCTTGCCGACACTTCTTGGACATTATGTCAGAACGTGAAGCGTTTGCAGGAAAAGCATTGTCCATGTCAGCCAAAGTCACCAAGTGCATCGAAGCTGATGGTACTAGTGTTGGCCGTTTCTGGGTGAAGCGCAGCAACAAAACGTACGCGGATCAGATCTACCAGTTGGAGAACCGAGAAGGCAAAACATTCCCGGCATTTCCTGTTCACATACGTTTGTTGGGGTTACGTCAACGGAATGGACCATTGGTTCTTCGATTTCTTCGACCACGTGTTTCTTGCAATATTTCAGTCATGTTTCCGAATCCAACACAAACCAAAGAGGACCCAATTTTTTTTCTTTTTTGGCTCCACATGGACTTCTGAGGTTTGCTTGCCCAAAAGCCGTCCACCGCAAGAATCTTGGGAGGAGATCAAAAATTCGAAGCTCCTTTCTGCTGTGAGTTGCAGAAAACCTCTTGCTATCTACGCTGATGGTGCCCGTGCATGGGCCAAAGCCGCGAAAGTCTTGAACATTCATTGTTTTCAGGTCAATCATCAACACAAAGAATATGCTTCCATTTTTCGTAAGGTCCCCAAAGGATTGTCCAACATCAGTGGAACACAAACAATCGATTCCGATTGGAAAAGTTTGAAAACCTGGCTTCCCAAGGAAGCCAACAAAAAAGGCAAGGTAGGAGGTGATGATGTGACCCACTCAACGAAGTTGGAGCAAAGGGTCTGGCAGTGGCTTTGGCGCCGCACGCACTTGCGAGGCAACAACTCAGAGAAGTTGGACGCAATCCGCAAGCTGTTTGCTGACTGAAAGTAGTTTTTGGAGTGGAAAAAAACGCTCTTGCGCATCTGCAGCCACAATTCCAATGGAATTTACATGACGGTACGTCTAAAACAACCAGGCGCCCTGCAGCGAGGCTCCCAACTAGTTAGATGGGGTTATAAACAAACTTACCCTCTGGTAAACTAACATAACTATGGAAAATCACCATGTTTAATGGAAAAATCCACTATAAATGGCCATGTTCAATAGCAAACTGTTGAATTACCAGAGGGTATGACTAGGGGGCCCCACTAATAGGGAATATGGTGCTTCGTTGGTGGTTCAACGACCCCAAGAAATTGGGATTAGCACTGGTTCTTTTACCCCACTAGTTGGTTGATAAATAGAGGGGTCTTCCACATAGCAATCAGTAGATAAATGAATAGAGAATTGTCTACCGAACCATCTCATCTATTTTTCCGAACAAGGACAATCTTGACATGAATCATGGATGTAACTACCATGGGAATTACCATCAAAAAGGGTGATTTGATGGGATTTAATGGAAATTGAGACGATTCATGGATGAAGCCAATGGCAACCAATCTGGAGTGGCTTGGTTTTACCATCGAAGATGGTGCTTTACTGGGATTTAACGGGGATAGAATGGGGATATAGTGGAATATATAGACTACTTGGGGCTCCAATTTTATTTTATTTTTTTTTATGGGTGACAAAGAGCCCCCTGTCAAGAGGACCGTGACTCACCCTAGGATACCAGACCACCAACCCAAATCGCCACCTAATCATTGGTTCAATACCGTATATGTCAACGTTTCTTAAATTTTGCTTGCCTCAAAATCTTGTACCCCACTCCATCCAATGGTTCATCATGTGTTTACTTTGTGTTTGTTTCTGTGGCATTTGTTCCTCAGTAGGGAGTTTAAAACTGTTGAAGTCTATCAGAATTTGCGTGTTAACCAGCAGAACTGTTTATGTATCTAAGGAATCCAACAAGCAAACGCTCAACATGTTCAATTTTAACCAAACCCTTTTTGCATCATGACTTCTCCAATGTAATTGGGGTTCAGTTCGGGTCTCAAAACTTGGCAAAACCACACGTTTATTAGTGCTGATTTCCCCATGATATCCCATGGCACTTCTAACCCTGTAACATCAATGGCCATTTCAGGAACCGATTCATTGGAGGTACCTACCATATATAAGGCCTATATAAGGCCTATGTAAGGGAATATCCCAGCAAAATATGGCCTTATATGTTACGAACGTACCTCCATTTTAGGATCCTGGAGATCTCCCATTGATTTAACATGGTCGGTTTCATCCTCACAATGGGTGAGACCATCCCCTGGCATTCCTACCTGCGTTCCGCATCGTTGTCTCGTTGTCGCTAGGAGCTCGCCACCGCACAGACATTGAATTTGTTCATCAAGGACAAGATGACCCGAGTGCAGCAACGCCATTTCGAGGAATCGTCCATCGGATCGGATTGATCGGATCGGATCGGAGGCTCCAGTCATTGACTGCTGAAACAAGGGGATCATATAACAAGAGGACAAGGCCGAGTTCTTTCTATTCCCAAGCTCCAGTCTGTAGGGAGTTAAATGATGTTAACTCTGATTAACGTGAATCATCGTCATGTATATCCAATGTGTCGACTTCAAAGAGGAATCATGATGATAAACAAGTCAACGTTTGGGGTAGCCTAGTTCAGACAAAGCGGCAGGACATTCACAAATTCTCCACAATGTGAGGCCCCCCAGTTGTAAGTTGGTTTACAAGCCCCAGTAACTATAGTTATAAGTACCATAAACCATAGTGAAATTGGAGTTATTTGCACCAACTTAGCTCTCTCGTGGCCGGGGGCCTCACATTGCACTGTTCAACACCCATTGCACCAAGGTTGCAGAAGCACCACTTGACCATCGAAGACATCGCAAGGATTCCCGGGATCCAAGAATTCCAAGGGTCCCAAGGGCCCAATGCGTGCCAATGGATCTGATCAGATGATCCAAAAAGCTGCATCCATGAGGATATCGGGGGTACCACCAGATACACCATGGTTCTTTGCTAGGTCAATCTGAAACATGGATACAAACTAATCCTAACTAGTCTTTTAAAGTATTAATGGGAATATCTACGTTCAAAAAAAAAAACGCAAAGAATTTGGTCCATTTTTGCAGGGTATCTGGCTGATTGGCAATGTTTGGATGTGAATGGAATTCCGCCTTGAAACAAATCCCGGGATTCAACTGGAAAATCACGGGTTTTGTGGATTTTTTACCCGGCCCGGTAAACCTACAAAAAGCTATGGAAAATGGCCATTTATAGTGAGTTTTCCCATTAAAAATTGTGATTTACCATAGTTATGTTAGTTTACCAGATTTTTTTACCAACTGGAATGTGAAAACCGAAGATAGGGGATATTTTGTGCAAACATATTCAAAACTGGTTGGTGGTTTGGAACATGTTTTGTTCCATTCGGTTGGTTAAAATGTCATCGTTGGGTAGAGCCCAACCACCAACCAGATTTTAATAGAATTTTCCCTATAAACCATCCATTTTGATCCATTTTGTGGTAGCCCGGTAGCCCCAATTAGTCATCCCTATAACATCAGAATAATGATCTTCAAACATGAAGAACTGGTGTTTCACCACCTGAAATGTGCGAGTTGGTCCCATACAACGTGAGGCCCCCCAGTTATTAGTTGGTTTATAAGCCCCAGTAACTCTAGTTATAAGTACCATAAACCATAGTTATTGGAGTTAAAAACCAACTTAGCTATCTTGGGGGCTTCACATTGTATGGCTATGCAGGCATAATTTTACAGAACATCCTGGGAGAATGTTGGTGACTCAGGGTGAGAGGTACCCTCTGGTAAACGTTTACATAACCGTGGGTTCCATCATTTTTCATGGGAAATTTCACTATGAATGGTGATTTTCCATAATTAGTTATGTTAAACTACCAGAGGGTACCAAAAATGGGGCTTACCATCCGGTGACGGAGGGAGCTGTTCGGAGCTCTAGGTTCATAGTTTTTAGATTTTTTCCTATTCGGCCCTGAGGAGCTAGCCCAAGTTTGACTACCCGGTTGAATCCGCATAAAAATCAGCAATCAACAAGGACTTGGGTCAATGTACGAGTGTTCAAAACTCCTCTTGATTGGTGACTACAGGGGGTTACACATGGTTATGCTGCCCTGGGGATTATCATCTTTCATGAACTCGAAACTCCTTTCCTAGCCAGGAGAAAATGGAATTGAACACTGCTCACTTATTTTTGGAGTTATGATTCTGATACAGAGACTTCACGAAGTTCAGGGATCATCTGATTCAACTGCTTTTGGCAACGGACAGTGACGGAATGGAATGCCTTTGGCGAAATCTCACATGGAACCGTGGCCAATGGCTTTGAAGATGAACATCGAAAAATGGGTTCATGGCTTTGTTGGATAGCTCTAAGCATTGACGTGGGAAATACGGGTACCCCAAACCATTAGTTGGTTTTCCCATTGATAATAACCAATATTGGACGATTTTGCGGTCCCCCCCCATTCTGGGAAACCTCCATGTGTCCAAGTCCAATGTGTTTGTGTTTTATTTTGCTTTGACATGGTTTCATGCGAGTTTTCACTGGTGAACTTTGGCCTAGTTTGTGCAGTTGTTCTGTGCTGGCCAACTTTTTCAAGGCATCGACAAAGCACCGATTTTCGGGACTGCAATGATCCCTCAGCATGCGGATGGCAGGGGGCACAATCTCATTGATACAATGTGAGGTCCCCCAGTTATAAGTTGGTTTATAAACCCCAGTACCAACTTAGTTATCTTGTGGGCCTCACATTGTGTGAATTAAGTTTGTAAATACGTCACGGGGGATCAAATATCGGTTTATCATGGTTTATCTGGAATTAGTTGTAATATGTTGTAATCCATTCCTAGATCAATCTTAGATGGGTAGAAACTAATTCTTCAGTCTTTCGGTATCAATTGGATTATCTACGTTCACCGGCTAAGGACTTATTTTTTTGCCGGATATCAAAGATTGGTACTGTATAATTACACAAAACCTTTGTTTTTTTCGTACCATTGGATGCCTATTCATGAATACAAGATATGGCATTCTTATACAGTATTTGAGTTATACAATGCAATGTCTTATCTTCATAATATAAGGTAATACTCATAGACTCATAGGACATGTGTATTTCATAACATAATACAATGCAAGTCCTTTGTATTTCATATATTCATTTCATATCTTCATATCTTCATACTTGTATTGTAATGCCCTATGTTTGATGATACTGATCAAAGCACTTGCATTCCATAATTTGAACGGATTCATTGCAACGATGTTGCAATCTAGGAAAAATCCGTTGGTGATTGAAGTTGTATGAAGTATTATATCCATTGCTATTACCATTATCCACTATTTGATACAATGTGAGGCCCCCAAGATAGCTAAGCTGGTTTATAACTCCAATAACTATGGTTTATGATATTTGTAACTATCGTTACTGGGGCTTACTATTACCATTATACAATTATAGATGGATATTATACCAAATGATATGTATTATATAAATCATTTGATATATCATTAATCCATATACTATACCATTAGTTACCATAGTACTATTTGATAACTATTAGTGGTAATGAATGATAATCATTACATTATTTGATAATCGTATCCAGAATCTATTTCTTTATCCATGGATTTTATCCGCTTATTCCACATCATAATCATATAATCAATTCTGGTTGGTGGTTTGGAACATTTTTCATTTTTCCATATATTGGGAATAATCATCCCAACTGACTAATATTTTTCAGAGGGGCTGAAACCACCACCCAGTACTATATCCATGATTGTAGATTACTATTACTCTTACCGTTTTCTATTACTAGTGATCCGTTTCTATCATATCCATTTTTCAATCATATCATTGGTACACTAGTATAGTTATTCAAAATTATATATATATATATTTTTTCCCACTGTTATCATTTACCATTGATATGAATAACTATATATGGTATCATATGAATTACCATGGTATAATAGACATTGATATATAGTTATTCATAATGAAAGATCAATTGCTACTATAGTCCAGACAATCTATCCACATTAATATCCACTATTTGATCAGCTGAGAGGACCATCCGCAGATATCCGCAATCACCCGTGTCACCCAAAAAAGGGCCGTTTTTTCGATCTGTTGGTAGAGTGAAACCATGGCGGTCCATTGGTCATGACTGATTTTTTTTGGGATTTTGAGCATAAAAAGAAATCCGGAAGATTTCAAGTAAGCAAAATGGGAAGCACTCCAAATTTGGTTGGAAGGTTTCGTTCTAACCTGCCATACTACTGAAACACATGATGTTTTTGTGATTCAGATATGTTCAGATTTTCATCAACTGGATCTGGGCTTCCTACGGCTGCGGCCCTCTGTACCAGGCGGACATAGGACCTGCTGGCCGAAAAAAACAAAAAAAACAGAAAGCAGCGCTGGCTTTTGCCGTGAAAAACTGGGTGTTTGGGAAAGTGTTCAGTCTGCAAGTTAACTTATAACCTGCCGTGACTTGAGTTATGACATGCGTTAAACGATATAATTATGGAATAGGTTATGGACTAAACTATGGCCAAAATAATTTGACAGACCAATGAAGTTCCAGGAAAAGGTGCGGGATGAATAAACTGAAGTAACATTGGTTTTCATGTAGAAGCAACTTGTGTTTTTTCAAAAGAGAAGCAGCAAAAACCTCAGTGAAAGGTGTTTGTATGGGGATTATTTAACTAAGTTGCCTTCCCGAGAGCGAAACCCATATGCGTGGAAGTGGATTATTCCCTGAAACAGTCATGTCAACACTGTGGTGTGTAAGTTGCGCAGAAGCCATGGCGGAAGGTCAGTTTTTTGTTTCGAATAGAAAGTCAACAGCGCTTAGAGGACCGCTCAAATAAGCAGTGTTCGAAACCCCTGTTGGTTGATGACTATGCGGCCTTATACTATACCCAATATATTTGGGATTGTTACCATCCATTGTGGGATGTATTTATTATCAACCAGTACAATGAAATAGCAGCAGATTGTGAACACTGTGAAATTCAGTGTGTTTCAAGTCTATCTCAATAAGAGTACACGGGCGAAACCAAGCAAGCTTGGGGTATCCCTATTTTAGGAAACCCCCATCCATCTGACATCCTCAATGATGGTTAAGATGCTGAGGGGAATCATTCCAAGACTGGTTGAATTGTTTAGGATATATATAATATATTTTTTAACTATATATAATATATCATTAAAATATAATTACATTTATAAATATATCATTATATACATATTTAATTACATATATATAGAGAATTATATATTCTAATTTTGCTGTTCCCTAATGTTTGTTTGATTTAATTCCGCTTCGCCAGCCAATCTCATGGGTACATTCACATTGTATCACATTGTTACTCGGATACTTGTAAAAAGATCAAGAGATATGTGCAGTTGGTGACACCAGAATGATTTTTTGTACTCTCTGGTAAACTAACATAACTATGGAAAACGGCCCATGTTTAGTTGATTTTCCCATTAAACATGGTGATTTTCCAAAGCTATGTTAGTTTACCAGAGGGTATATTCTCTGCTTTCCATCATTTCACAAGCCAAACAAGCAAGATGTTCGCAGTTTTGCCAGTTCAAAATATCATCCATGTTTGCAAATGTTTGCAACAAAAACCACCATCTTTCTTTACAGTCCATAATATGCATATAGTTATTTAGTTTTAGTTATTATTCTACTGAATTTTGGCCAGTTATGAAGATGCTGCAGTTCCCGAATTGGGATTGGATGATTTATCCCCCCGTGGTATTTTTTCCGCATGAGGTCTCGCCCCGTCTGCGAAAAGCGCCATTCGTTTGGGCTTCCCCTCGTCCTCGGGGGCTGTCTCAAGGCAGGTCGCGCAGGGCGCAGGGAGGATGTGATTTGTGCAAGGTGGTGCACCCTTTAGGCCACGGTTGATCGCTAGTCCGCTGGTTGAACTAAGTTGGTGAAGTGTTGGGTTTATGGTGGTGAGAACATGTAATAACTATATTATAATATATTATATATATAGTTAGATGGGATTATAAACCAACGTTCAACTTACAACTTGGGGGCCCTGCATTGTGGGATTTGCCCATCAGCCAATACCAGTTGTGAAGACCACGTGTCACACATTGGCAGTTCATCATCAACAATTGGGTTTTCATCTTCACAAATGGAGGTTTGACCGAGAACATGGGTGAAGATTTGCAAGGATTTTATACAATGCTGATTTGCAAGGATTTTATACCAGTATACTATCTAAGACAAGTACGACTCAGTCTAAGTGGACGAGAACAAAGCAACAGAAAGAATGGTTTAATATGTGTCAAACAGCTTCAATGCGGATTCAACATGCGAGGTAGTACCAATGACAGTGGGGGCTACACAACCCGAAAAGGGGCATGATATTTTTATGCCATCAAGGATATCTCCAAAAATAACCGACCATGACCACCCAGTCAAAATAAAGTGTTAAGAACATTTAAGAACCAAGACCAAAGAGAAGTTGCACTTTTCCTTAAATATAGTTATTGAAAATGGTGTATATTCCCGATTATGGTCATTTTTAACAGTGAAGATGATGATCAACCATCAAAAATGAAGTGGGCGTCCCTCAAATGTTCATAGGGAGAATCATCCCCAAAACTGGGGATGTCCAATAGTTTTAATATGTTTGAATCATTTGCCGAGAGAATTTTGAAGATGGAGGGTAGCCAGATCCAAGAGATGCTGGAAGTACCCTCTGGTAATTTAACATATAGCTATTGAAAATGACCATTTATAGTGGATTTACCCATTGAAAATTGTGATTTTCCATAGTTATGTTAGTTTACCAGATGGTAACCCACTAAATCAAACCGCACTTGTCACATCGCTCAGGATGTTCGAACATAGGGTGCCCCCAAAGTCCTCTGATTAATCAATGTTCTTTTCCACTTGTGTACAGAGTCCTACCCTCTGGCCAACGTTTACATAACTATGGAAAAACACAATTTTTGCTTAGGGAAATCAACTATTTCTATGGCCATATTCAATAGTGTTAAATTACCAGAGTCCTAGTTCCGGTCCTAGGCTCGCACAGAAGGAAAAGTTCGCGCCCGCGCAGTGATCGAGTCCTTGACCACGAAGCACCGTGACCACCGGGAAGGTGTAGCGCTTCGAGAACGAGGCCAGACACACGAGGCTGTTCATGAAGAAAGTCACTTCCCCAGGATGTTCACCCACGACTTTGTGCCCGGAAGTACCTGATGTTCTACTACCGTACTTCGAGTGGCCTGCTGCGGGCATTTGTGAAAGGCATACCCGGCAGACCCCATTTTCAGACACGCACAATCACCATCTCAATACATCCACATATCATATCAAGTTGCTTAAAAAATGCTTATATGGGGGTTTCCGTAAATGAAGGTACCCCTTTATCGCTGGATGCTTTATTTCATAGAAAATCCCTCGAGCTAAATGGATGATTCAAGGGGACCCCTATGGATTGGTAATCTCCATATCCCATCTATGGATGAAAAAAACGACGTGACCTCTCTGTGACGTCACTGAAATGAAAGTTGGGATTCGGGGAATCTTTGTTTCAGCTATTTCCAGGTTAGCGAATCTGTATTATTCGGCCAGAAATTTACCATCTGGTTATGACTAACATAGCGAACTGGAAAATCCTATCTATAAATGGAGGTTAAAGTCGGTTAAAGCAATCAAAGTATTATGGGAAACTGGTTGGTGGTTTGGAACATGAATCTTCTTTTACTGTGCCGATTTTAGTCGGTTGTTGAGATTCCCATGGTTGATAGTATCCCAAACATGTCAGCCAGATTTAATCTCCACTACCCATAGGATCCATGGTGCTGCTATATATGGTAACATGGATCCCATCAATATACCCCATACCCCAAATGTTAGCGTATATACCAGCACCATGGATCCTATGGCTTATAATCCAATTCTATCAGCATTGGTGGCATCAAAGCTCTGAGGCTTGGAGTGTTGCCGTTGCTCTTGGACTTTGCACATCCAGACACTGCGCTGGCACTGCGCGGTCTTCAACGTCCAGGCGCTCGCTTGGAGATACGCCAACTGCTGACCCAACTCAAATAGCTCGCTGAAAATGCTCTTTCATACAGGATGGTGCCCCCCAGTGATCTAGGTCAATCTTGCATGGGTACTTTAGTCCCAACTAGTCTTTTGGTATGGGAATATCTACGTTCACCAGCAAAGAATCTGGTCCATTTTTTGCAGGCTATCTGGCTGATTGGCAATGTGATGTGAACCTTGAAGCCTTGGTTTATAAACTATGAAGGTATCCCCATGAATACTATGAACTAGTTCGTTATATCTACCATAAACCTTTGTTAATTCAGCCACTGAAATCATTCGGGGGCCCAGATTTTCAAGATGGGATGACCATCGGATGACCATGTTGTCGGATGATTGTATGGTGGTTTTCAACCAAGAAACATTGTGATGTTTAAAGGGATTTAGAGCTGATTTATGATGGTTTATTTACCCCAGAAACACTATCCAGACATAACTAGGTCAATTTTTCTATGGGTAGAAACTCATCCTGGTTAGTCTTTCTAGGTACCAATGGGATTCACCAGCTAAGAATGTATGTGTTGTTTGCAGGATATCTAAGATTGGCACTGTTTTAACATGTTTTCATAACTGGAATTCGTTTTATAACAAAAGAATCTGTGACTGGGATTAATCTCAATTTTAGCCAGCAGAATTGCGATTTGTCTCATAGAACTTGGTATGATTTGCCATTTTCATGGGTCAATGAAGGTGGAATTTGTGTGCAGTCTTGAAGAAATATTACAGTACACCTGTTAGATTCCAACTTTAGTGGATTCAAAAGCAATGTTTTCTTGAATAAATCCACACTTCTTGTTGAAGCCCCACATTTGCTTCTTAAAATCCATAGACTTTCTGTTTTCCATCGCAATCTTTGCTAAATCCACCCTCTGGTCATCAAACATAGCTGCAGTATGGGGCCCCCAGTCGATAGCGTTCAGAAACACCGTATTTCAGTGGCTGAATTTAACAAAGGTTTATGGTAGATATAACGAACTAGTTCATAGTATTCATGGGGATACCTTCATGGTTTATAAACCAACGTTCACATCACTGGGGGGCCTCGTCCTGTGAAACTCCAGCCCATTTACTTTGTTGATTTCCCCAAGCTGGGGCTGGTTCACTTGCCACTTGCCTTGGTGAATCTTCAGCACAGGGTTGGTGAAAAGAATCTGCGTCAGCCTTGGATGTGCACTTTGATACTTTAAATATATTTTGATAGGTTACAATGAACGGGTGCATACTCTTATATATAGTCATCCTCGAGCAGATAGAATATGAAAATGGCAAAAAACATCATTAAAAATTGAAGAAGATAAATTCCATTCCATCTTCTACTTCAGGATGATTATGGGTACCAGATGAAAGTTTAATTCAGTGGCCCATCAAAGATTTGCCGTACAGCTCCATCACCAGGACTGTCGATGTTTATCTTCTCGGGGCTTCGATTGGGTTCGCCTCTGTTGGGGAGCTCAGCGCTTAAGAAACAATTGAACACTGAGTGGATGGGTTATTAAAATTATTAGCTAGGTCAATCTTACATGGATACTCTAATCCTTTAGTCTCTTGGTATTAATGGGCATATCTACTAACCGGCAAAGAATTTATTTTTTTGCAGGGTATCTAAGATTGGCAATGAAAAGCTTCAAGGGTAATTGGCATTTGTATGGGATTCGGGGTTCATATGGCAAAGCTTTGTTGGTGAGTTGGGATGTTGGGTAGGTTGAGTAACCATCAAAAATGGTCGCATAATGATGGGGGTTAATGTGGATGAATTATCAATACTAGCAGAAAATCATGGGAAATTATCCCCACAATGAGCTGCATGTGCAAAGACGAGTTGGATTGGTGTTGAAGATAAAGCTCTACCAGTAGTGCCGCACAAGGCGGCGGAAGTTTCAAAGACAGGAAACCTATAGGAGGTTTTTTGTGTGACTCATGGATGGCAGAGCGAACCCACTGATGGACAGAAAGGTGGTTGCGGCTCTGAGTCTCTCCCTCGCTCCCTCTCCCTCTCCCTCTCCCTCTCCCTCTCTCTCTCTCTCTGTGTCCCCATGTCCCTGTCTCTCTCTCTCTCTATATATATATATATTCAACTGCTCAAGGCACTTGCAGGCTGAAGTTCACGAAGTAGCTGAGGCTCTCAAGTCACAAGGTGAGGAATATGGCTAAAACAGACCGGAAAGGAATACGGATCCACAGTATTCACACTAAGGTCGCACAGCCCCCTTTTCCTCGAGTTCCAAGACTGCGTAACAAGCAGAGACTGACTTGTCTAGCTACAAGTGGAATCACTTGCATCACCTCCACCCTCTTGTTGCTTTGAATATTTTTTTCAAAAACTTCGACAAAAACAACACACAACACAAAAACCAACAAACCAAAGAACACCTCAGGTAGCCTCTTGAGCTTCAGGTCCCGTTCTGGCTTGTTGTGGCTGCTGCTGCAACGCTTGTAGTCCACATTGTCGTCGTCGCCTTGCAGACATCATGTTATCATCGCTCACCAAACGCCAACGATGCGCCATTTGGTAACACATTTCCTGTTCTTTTGTCCTACCTTTGGTCAACGAATTACCGAGCTGAGCCTCGGAATGAACCCAACGGATCTGCAAGTTGGTGACATGCTGTGAGTGCATTTGACACACAAGAGAGTCAAGTCAGTTTTTCTTTCAGCCCCTTTGATGGTCAGTTCGGTGGATTGCAACTTATCATAAACATTACGACTATCCGAAATGAGACAACCAGGAACCCCCCTAACAACAGAATCAACATCATATATATTAACATCTTTATTCATCATTTCACCCCATTGGAACCGTGCATGGTACATGAGATCTTCACCTGACACAGCGGCCTGTGCTTCAGCAGCCCCTGGACTTCTACATGCCCTGTCAATTTTACTTGCATGCCAACCGATGGGAATCACCTTACAAACTTCCCCTTCATGAAGACTCATGGGAGCTAAACCCACAAAAATCCCCTGGGTACTACTTCCATCCAACCGGTTCTGTCCAGCGGCATCTGCCCAAGTGAAAAACCCAACTGGCACATGTTCAGGTATGGCATGTATGATCATTTTATGATTCTTACGAGCCTTGGTGAAATGGACCAATTGGTTGACTTTGTTGATGGTTTCCACAGTGCTTTTACTTACTTCACTCAAGTACAGTCCAACCTCCGCAGAAATGTGGGGTGCCACCTGTTGTGCATGCCAACTCAGTGCGCCCAAAGTCGCGCGCAAGGCACTCTTCTCTTTCTCCGTCGTTTCTGCTTTGGGCTCTTTCTTGCGGCCCGCGCTGACATAGACTTCAGGGATCTTTTCCACATACTGAGTTTGACTCAAGTGAAAAGAACCATCCATTTGTTCTTCAACTCTGACTCCGCACTGTGTGAAAGACTTTTCCTCCCACTCAGTCCAGCGGAATTTTTCTTGTATTTTTGCTATCAGGGTTTCCCATTGGGGTTCATCTTTGGGGCCCGCAAACAGAACATCATCAACATGACCAGAAATCATCCCCTTGAGAATCCCTTGTGGTTTCCACAGCCATGTGCAAGGGTCTGACCAACTCTTGATCAGTCCCAGTGAATCTAAAAACTCACTCACACTCCGGTACCATTCCAGTGGCGCATCGACTAGACCGTAGCAGCCACGGCGCACCCTGGTGATACTTCCCTTTTCAAGCCCCATGGCCTGGCAAATTTCATCGCAAGGCACACAGTATAGCTCTTTGGGGTATTCTCTACCCTGCAAAAAGGCTCCAGTGACGTCTCCTTTTCGGACACGCCACTTGAATCGAGCAGCGGCTGAAAATAGCAGCTGCCTGGACTGTCGTGTCATGACTGGTGAGGTTGTTTCTCTACTCTCATATTCAGGATCTTGGTATCCCAGCAAAATTGCACGAGCCTTTGGCTTCTGGGATCCATCCTCTTGCAACTTCCATGTGAGCAACCACCGCATGTTGATGGCCTTTTCGGCCGGTGGTCGCATGTTGGTTGGTAATGCCTCGAACGCTCGGGCACTCAGAAAATTTTTAACTTCAGTGGTCTTTGCCTCCTGAAAAGCTTTAAAATCAGCTTCATTCAATTTTCGTTCATTTACCTCAACAGCACGACGTTTCAAAGCTCCTACAAAGTAACCAGCGAGATCAGTTGTGAACTTTGTCCACTCCCGATTGCTTTCAGGCATGGAAAATTCTATTTCTACAGCTGTCTTTTCATCCGACCAAAACTGTTCTCCATCAGCTTCTTGTTTGCTCTGTTCAGATACCTTGGAATACCAGCAGTCCTGAGGGTAAAAACTCTCCATAAAATTCTGCTGATCAAGGCGAGGTCTGGATGATGAGGATGCACCTGGACTCGGTGTTGCTGGGTCTTGCCTTTTTCCATGAATGCGCATCCTTGGAGTTGTTGGATCCAGTGGTGGTAGTGGAGCCTGATTGTCCACTTCCATCTCATTTGCCTTTTGTTGCTCTGCCGCTTCTGGTGCCTCATGAGTGATGTCATCATACTCATTGCCACCTAACCCTTCTGTAAGACGTTGAAACGTCCAGGGTGCTCGCTTGTGGTCCTCCTCCGACAGGTGCTCGAGCAAATGTTCTCTTTGTGTGGCATGGCGTAGTTGTTCTGGACAGCACTTTACCAATCTGCGGCCTCGAATGACCCAGATGGAACTTCCGGGAAAAAGTTGTCCATCTGGATCTCTCTTGGTTTCTGTAACCAATATTCTCGCTGGTCCTAGGAAAACTCCTTGTTTCTGACGCACACCGCCTTGTTGACCTGAAACTTGTTTTCGCCAGTAGTACACTAGGTCTCCTGGGTGATAGTCAAACTTCGGGTTGCCCCGTGAGTTGAGTGCCCGCACAATTCTTTGTTGTGCGATCCATTCTGCATGAGCTTGCTCGGCCACTTTCATCCGGTGGATGTTCTCTTCAAACTCCGGTCCTGCATTGGGCAGCAACTGATCTACTGCTTGACCTGTCAAGGTCTGGATGCACCTCCCTTGTTCATCAGGAGCGCGACCCAGCGCATGTTGTATGGGTGAAAACCCACGAACCAACTCCCTTGTATTGAAGGTTCTCACCACTGTAGCAAGGGCCTCCTCCGGAGTAATTTTGGGGTCCTCTTGCGCCAGTTTAGTGAGGAGTTCTTTGGTTCCCTGTATTGCTTGCTCACAGATTCCTAACTTCCAGTGTGCTTCTCCTGGGATGAAATCCAGGAAGATTCCATGTTTGTTGCAGTAGTCTTCTACTTCATTGCTTTTGAATGCCCCTGCGGGGTCGAGCCGTAAATGCTGCGGGTGACCAAAGTACTGACACCAACCTTCTTGGAGATAGTGGAGAAACATGCTAGCTTTCATGGTTTTGTGTTTGCCTCGGCACATGATCCTAGCAGCCCTAAACCTTGAACCTTGGTCGATTATCATCGCAAATTCCACATACTCCCCTGTCACTGGGTGGATCCATTTTCCACCATCGGCTTCCAAGGACGACCATTTTGGGGGAAGAGGTTCAAGTGACGCCGCATGTTTATGGTTCACTTTATGTTTCTCTTTACAAATAGCACATTCAAAATCCCTGGCAAGTTGCAACACATGTTTTGGGGCTCCCCTCTTTTGTAAAGCTTCCACCATATGACGTGTGTTCCCATGACCCGTGGCAGCATGTAATTTGTACAACTGTTTCTTGATCATCTCAACCTGTTTGGGGTCTCCCTTAATAATCCCTTCTTTGGGGTCTTCATTCATCATGGCATCATCCCAAAAATTGGAGTCCACTTGACAACATGAACCACACTGTTGATTACTCCCATGTTGTTTGAGGTGGTCACACATGCAAGCCGCACCGGACCCAAAACCCTGAGGTAACTGGGATTCCCCCCCAAGTTCATCAACCACCATGCTGTGAGTCATTTCCTGAAGAATGGCAGAAACCACACGCTTCGCAAATTCGGGGGTATAGTAAGCACTAAGACCCGTCAACTTCCCTTCACATTTCGCATGTTTGGTGTCTTTGTAACACTTGCATGGCAAATCCATCATCCTAGCAAGTCGCTTGTGAGTCGTCATGAGCTTCCATCCCTTATGTAAATGGTGTTTAGTTTTGGGGTCCCGTAAATTCACTTGACATCCATGGACAACACTCACCCACATTTGGTACCTACTCATGATCTTTTGGATCAGTGGAAGTCGCCAAGCTTGACATTTCTCCGACCATTCCCATGTCACGTGACACCCTCTTTGGATGGCATAGTGCAAAATGCAACTGGCGCCAACGTACTGCTTCAGCACTGCTTTTCGTTTTTCCTCCAGCGTTGCCTTTGGTATTCATCTTTTTGATTGAGATTCTGCATCGGTGAGTAAGGGCCACATTCTGTTGAAATCCAAACATGGGCAGGATGCAACCTGTCAATCTGACTCAACACCAGTTTGACCCCTTCTCCCGTACTCAAATCATGGTTATTCCAGTGAGAGCATCGAATTGCCGCTTCCTCATAGCCAACAGTTTCTTGGGTGACCCGGGACAAAACACTTTCGGGGGAACAAGCAACCTCCAATAAAACAGTCTTCCTATCCCCAGTGATCAAAGACTGAAACGTTTTTGGAAGCGCTGCCATGGATTGCAGTTCAATCTGCTTGGCATGTTTTTCAGAGAGAGAACTCCGTCCCTCCTGGGAACTTGAAACTGCCGCAGACTGGCACTCAGATTGCCTCTCAGCTATGTGCTCCGGCCACTCACCACGCTGAAGCTCCCTTCGGAACTCTCCACTTTCTTGCGGGGCCGTTGTTCTTGAAGGTCGGCAATCTCCCCCTTCAGTTCCTTCATTGTGTCCATGATCACTGCCATGGCATCCATGAGTGCTTGACTGCTGCCGCGGCTGTTCGTACTCTGGGCATCCATCTCCTTCATGGTGATCACGTTCTGGGTCTGGAGGCTCAAGTTGGGCTCCTTGGTGTTCATCTTGACATCGATTTGTTCTGGAGTTGTCTCGTTCTGTTCCGACTGGAGCCATTTGGCCAGTCGGGCCAATTGGGGGCAGGTGCCACCCTCCTCCCAGGTCTTCAGAACCCAGGCACAGTAGTTCACATCCATCTTCACCTCCTCGTACGAAAGAGACGCGGCCTTGCCGAATCCCACTGGATCTGTTGGATCCGGGTGACTGATCTCGTAGATGCGTGTCATGGCAATCTTTTGCAGCTGGGCAATGGTCTCGGTCATGGTCAAGGGAATCTTCAGGCTCTGGCAAAACTCCTGGAGAGTGGTCTTTTTCTTGCTGGCCACATTGAGTTTGATGACCCACTTCCGCAAGTCGGTCTGGGCTGGCTTGCCGGGGACCACACCATGTTCGTCGTGCAGTTGGGCAAGACGAGTTCTGAGCTCGGGTACCGTCCAGGACTTGGGAGGTGTCTCGCCGTACTCCTGGATGGCCTTGGCCAAATCCTCGCGTCGCATCTTCGAGACCATGGCCAGGAAGTTGGGAACTGGTAGTTCTTGGGCTGTCGCTGCTGCAGCTGCTGAAAACGGTTTTTGTTTGTTTTTGGGGTTTTTGGGGACCATCCACTCGCGAATCACCCTTGGTTTCATGACTATCACCAACAACATCATTCAGATTGTCGCCTAAAACCTGATCACCTTTGGAAAAATTCTCAGCAACATGAGTTGCGTGTGTTTGGGCTACCTGAAATTGGTTGACCTCCCTTTCTCCTTCAGGCAAAGGATCAGAGAGGAGCTGTCCCTAGCAAAAGTCACTAAGGCTAGGCACCTGGCGGTTGCAGGTGATGGCATCTTTGTACAAATCCTCAGTAAGTGGCAGCAGTTGGTGCCCCGATGTCGAGCGCTCCAGTGGGATCACCTTGTTGGGGTCCAATGCACGCAGCACCATCAGGTCGGCATCGAAGTCGATCACGGCCTTCAACTTTCTCAATGTTTGCACTGAGATCAGGATCGGGCCCTGGCCTTTGTCCAAGGCGTGGATCTGAAGAACTCCTGGGCGTTCGCCAGCTGCTACTTCCAGATTGGCCGTTGACACACAGGCATCCTGGGAGCTATTGCCAAAACAGAACACCGGTTTGTTGGTGGTGTCAACGCTGGCTAAACGGCTGTTGCCATGCTTTTCCTCATTGATGTCCATCACCGTCTGGATGGCCTCGATGGAGCCCAGAGTGCGTGTAGCACCCCCATCAATCACCGCGTAACCGGCTTTGACGGCCTCTTGTGTTGATTTTGCACCCATCGTTGCCACAAGTGCGGCATCATCCAGAGTGTTCGCATCGGAGAAGCATACAAACGGTGCTTCCTCAGCCACATGCCCCTGGTTTGCTGTTGTTTTGTTCACAGGAGCGTTCTTGTCTGGACAATCTCCAGTACGGTGAGCTTGGCCACAGCGAAGGCACTTCAGTCCTCCACCATTGTTTGACTTGTAGTCGGGCTTGAAGGAAGCAGCTCCTCGGTTGGAGAAGCTTGTCTTGTAGTACTGTCTTGAGAGTCTCACCTGGTGTTGGCGAGAGCGGGCCTCACGCAAAGTGCGCTTGGCCTGTTGGATCACAGCCTGGGCCTCTTGAATCTCATGAGCTGCCTCACCGTAGAGAATCTGGCCTTCCTCATTGAGTCCATCCATCACGAAGCCCTCATTCTCATAGGTGTCACTGTCTTCCCAGTCCGGCAGGTTGTCCTGCCAGAAACCAGACTGCTTGGCCGTCTGATCCCTCCGTCGCAGTTCATCATCAGGCCACTGACGGCGAAGCTCCTGAGACACTCGGTGGACTGAGAAGTCCTCCTGGATGGCGGTCTGCACCAAGTTGCGTTCGGCGGCTTCAAGTCCAGCATCAGAGAGAAGGTACCATCCTTGGAGAAACTCTGGAAGCAACTCATCCGTGTGGAGCTTCCAATTCTCATCCTCTTGCTGGTTGTAGACACTTGAGGCCTGGTAGTTCCTGCCATACCCATGGTCGTGGCTGGATCCCTCAGCATCGTACCACTGCTCTTCGGTCTCTTCTTCGGCTCCACGTTGGCTGGTGGTGCTGGCTGGTTGGTCAGGCTCTGGTTGAGACTGGTTGCTGCTCCATTCCCTCCAGTCATAGTTGCGCCACTCCCACTGAGACCACTGCGGTGGCTGAGCTCCAGCCCGGTGGGACTGGTAGTAGTGCTGGACGCGGGACAAGGCTTGTCGTGCCCTGTGGTATGTCTCCATCTTCCGGGTGATGTAGGCATTCATGGTCTCCATGCGCCGCCTTCGGCTCTGACGGAAATACTTGTTGAGGTACTCCGTCATCTCTGGTATGGTGGGCCTCCCAAGGCACGACCGGAGATGTTGGAGTAAGTGAGCTACTCCACCACTGTAAGACACCCAGTCAGGGCGTTTTCCCATCACATGCTTCCGTGCTGCACCACTCAGTTCAGCTATCAGCTTGGGTCCACATAGATACCTCTTGTGATATGCCACACTTTGCTCCCACTGCAGGCTTTGCTCCTCATACTCTTGGAAGGAGGCCGCATCACCATCCCATTGCGGCACTCCCTCTTTCGACCTCTGCAGCACCACAGGGGTGCTCATCTTGGCAGTTGACTCTCGGCAGGCTTCGCGTGCCAAGCAACAACTCACTCCCTGGATCGCCCCTCAAAGGAGGCTCCGCGCTACCATTCAACTGCTCAAGGCACTTGCAGGCTGAAGTTCACGAAGTAGCTGAGGCTCTCAAGTCACAAGGTGAGGAATATGGCTAAAACAGACCGGAAAGGAATACGGATCCACAGTATTCACACTAAGGTCGCACAGCCCCCTTTTCCTCGAGTTCCAAGACTGCGTAACAAGCAGAGACTGACTTGTCTAGCTACAAGTGGAATCACTTGCATATATATATATATATATCCATCTCTCTTTTTCTACCTATCTATCTACCTACCTACCTTACCTTACCTTACTTTACCTTACCTAACCTAAGCTAACCTAACCTAACCTACCCTAACCGAACCGAACCTAACCTAACCTACCTATCTATCTATCTATCTGTCTATCTATCTATCTATATACCTATCTATCTATCTGTCTACCTATCTACCTACAACTGTTTACATCAATTCACATCTATTTACATCTAGCTACATCTAGCTACATCTATCTATATACTTCTATCTACCTCTATCTACATCTGTCTATCCATCTTTCTATCAACCTGAGAGGAAGTAATTATGCGAGACTTCCTTCAAAAGAGGAAGCTGGCAGGTCCCAAATGATGAAATGCGGCGAGACGTCCTCAAATAACAAAACATCACCGCTCCAAAACGACGAACTCTGCGAGATTCCCTCAAAAATCGAAGTTGACAACATCAGAAACGAAGCAATTCCGGGAGGCTTCCTTCAAAAATGAAATCTAACTTCAGGGCTGACGGCTTCATATCAATGCGTTTTGTGATTTTTCCATCCCATCTGTCTAAAGTACCCCGCTGTAGCAAAGCTGAAGATCTGATGCTCCAAAATGCAACACATCTCAGGAAATCAATGCCCCCCTGACCTCCTGACGTGTCTGATGAAGATGTCTCTTGTACTGTGCCTGCCACACAAAATGCATTTTTGCAGATCCTCTTCAAACTTCAAACGTCCCACCCGTACCATAAATTTTGAAACTGCTACAAGACCCTCGCATTTTGGCTCACTTGTGGCGAGGTGCAGAATCCATTGCGCCTGCCACGACAAAGGACAATTCAACGTCCAAAAGTGGTCCGAACCTGGTGTGTTTTGACATTTTGACTTCCCACAGCCGCGGGCCTTTTTGAGGAGGTCAACTTCCAAAGGTGCTCCGACAATGAAGTGTTTTGAGCATTTTGGCTTGGACATGTGGTGGCAAAACACCGTGTTCCGCGACTTTTCTACCTGTTCGCGCAAGTTGACATTCTTTCTAAATACTGACTCTCTCTTCTCTGACTCTTCCCACCACTGTTGCTACATCTGTCCATATGTTGAAGTTTGACTTCTAAATTTCCTTCGGCCAATAGTTGATGTACAGGTTGCAAGTTTTGAGGTACAAAGAGGGCATATGTTTCTGGTGCTTGATGGCACTGAATGGCTTGGATACAATAATCAGATTTTTATGCTGGATAAATTTTACCATTCCGACGGAGACACGAAATATCGGAAAAGGAAGAGCAGTGACTTCTTTGGAGCTTGTCAAGCATTATTTCCAGTTGCTGCATGGAAAGCCGAAGAGTTGTCCTGTCGATGATCTGATGTGGACTTGTGAGCAAGGGCCGATTGAACACAAATCTGGTGGAAGAGGCCTCAGGGTCGTAAACACCATGAGGAAATGGTGTTGCCCATTCAAGAAGAGATGGCAAATTCGACATGGACAGATGATTGAGCGCGAGTACATGAATAGTGCAGAAATTCGAGACAAGGCCAGGCATGTATGAACACCGCATTTGTTTGCTTTGGAGGAATTGTTTTCGCAATGTTGAAGATTTGAGGTACGAAAATTTGATGCAGGTTCTGATTCATTTTTTGAAACCGAACTTTGTAATTAAAAGAGGCACTTTTCAGTTTCAGACCTTTGAGAATTGGTTTGACTATTTGTGCCAGCAAGCTCATGACGATGGCAAAGAAATTTGTGTGATCAACCTCGACAAAACTTCTGTTCATCGATGTGCCTTACGGGAGATCAAACACAATAGCCCTTGAGGTTGGTGAATTATCTATCATTTTTTCCGGCCAATGAATTTTTGGACTAAAATGATTTTTTTCGACTGTTACTTAGCCCTTGTGGCCCTACATGCCAGCATTGGTTCCTCTAGGTGATTTGGGTGCGGAATTTGGCACGCCTCAATTACCACAAGATGTTGCCCCCCGCCCCCAGATGGTTTCTAAACCCGTCTAATATAACCATTCAAGCACATATCATGATATATCACAATGCATAATCAGCAAGGAATATAACATATATATATATATATGTATAACATTATAACCCATATATATATATATCCACCACTACAAACCTTAGTCGTTAGTCCCTACTTAGTTCAACCAACTCGGCTACAAATTGTGCACCACCACAACCACCATCAACCGCTGAGGATGGTGTGTGACTTCACATCTTTGGGATCAGTGGGGCTCCACAGGGTGGCTGAGATTTGAACCATAAAATGGTACAAATCTCAGGGCGCGGGTCAAAATTATTGAACCCAAACATAGATGACCCAATGTGATACCATAATCGGTAATAAACCATAGATGGTCCAAAATTATTTAATTATCAACATTATTAAACCATAGATGATCCAAAATTATTTTATTATCAACATTATTAAACCATAGATGATCCAAAATTATTTTATTATCAACATTATTAAACCATAGATGATCCAAAATTATTTTACTATCAACATTATTAAACCATAGATGATCCAAAATTATTTTATTATCAACATTATTAAACCATAGATGATCCAATTTTTGTAATCCCAATTTAGACGAAAATGTTGTAGGCCAATTGGTACCCAACGTTGACCCACCATTTTCTAGAAATGAAGACCTGTGAACATAGCTAATCCAGACATATCAAACCCCATCATTTGGGGAGAGACATCCATTGATCAATCTGGAGAGGCAAAGAGACCATGGTAACACATAGCAGGAAACCGTGGTAATTATATCCATTTATGATTTGGACCATTTCGGCCGTTGCTGGTATGCTACACTGTGTCATGTCATTTTTGTGGGACTTTCCATCCCAGGCGAAAAAATATGATGTTGAGATGGATCAAAACATATGAGATACCACAGTCACATTTTGGGATCATGGGCATCCATGAAACCAAGAAATTTTCACTTGCTGTGAACTGCAAGTCCTATAGGCTATAGTATTTTAGGGTTGTTTGATATCCCGTAAAATATCCCATTATGCACCCATTAAAAAAAAAACTCACCGATGCGCCATGATCTCTGACGTATCAAGGCGTCGAGCGACGACCGAGGCCTTTTCCTTACAGAACTCTGCGCGCCCAGATGCGTTGATGCCTTCAGTCCCTTGGCCGCCCAAGGTTTCAGGGTTCGCGGTTTCAGGAAACCAAGATCTGGTTTTCTATGGAAAAAAAAACATTGTTTTCCAGAGAGTAGGAGGGCAACGTTCCACTCCACAATGTCGGGCCCCTAAGATAGCTAAGTTGGTAAACATAGCTACAATAACTACTGGTTTTTGGGGGATAGATCTGTAGTTAAATGGGGTTATAAACCAACTTATGACTAGGGGTCTCCACTATGTTGGGGATGTCAGGATTACCCACTTGGATTTTTGTTCAACTAAATGGAGGCTTAATGTGAAAGTATTGAAATCTGGTTGGTGGTTTGGAACCATGGAATTTTATGACTTTCCATTCATTTGGGAATGTCATCATCCCAAGTGACGAACTCCATCATTTTTCAGAGGGGTGGCGAAAAACCACCAACCAGTTATAGATGGGAGACCCATGACGGTTCCAGGCCATTCCAACTTTGACTTCAGGAGCCGGGAACCGACCAAGCTGCTATAAACCTCTGATGCTTGATGACTAGTTCGGGTTTATACTACCCTATATATAGGGAATTATATGGGATTATCATGGTCCAGTGTTGGAATCCATTGTAACCGGCACGTACAATGGAATGACATGTGGTTTTGAACCCTGCTTCTTTAATTAGTAGTTGTTATGACCCACAAAATGTTAAGGTTTAAGTGGGGATCTGGATATAATCGGATACGAATGGAATATGACTGTGGATACTAACAACAATTTCCAACAATCTGGGTAAATTATAACGACCTCACTGCGACCTCACTGGAATCATGGTTAGTAAGGGAAAATATCCCCAAATAGCCTTAATTCAGGTTAGCGAAATATTATAATTTACCCAGAACAATGTAGTGCCTTCAATCCTTAGCTTTGTTCGTTGAGCTAGAACTCTAAACGAATGGAGTTCACCAAACACACCAAGGTCGGCGCTCTTCAGCCAGGCGATGACCCCTCTCGGTTGATGATGAGTTCGCTAAAATCAATGGGGGTTCAACGGTTAAACCATGAAATTATGGGGAGATGAGCTATAGAACTGATCCCTCTGGTAAACCTGCAAAAAGCTATGGAAGCTATGGCCCATTTATAGATGGTTTATTAAAGATGATGATTTTCTATAGCTATGTAACAAATTACCAGAGGGTAAATGGTGTTTGGTTGACGATTAGTTCGGGGATAATCCCCCAACATATTGGGACTTCTCGTAATCCATTCTGGGAATCCCGCTATAAAAGGGCAGGAAAAAGGGATGACAGAGGGTTTTGAACACTACCCATTTAGGAGGATACCTTTCAACCACCCAGTAGAATAGAATTTCAGGAATACACTTGATACATATTCATCAGTTCTGGGGATTGAATTGAATAAGTAGAATAAGCATTTATGGCGTTTTTACTGAGTAACCATCAAATATATACAATGTGAGGCCCCCCAGTTATAAGTTGGCTTATAAACCCACTTATAACTGGGGGACCTCACATTGTAGGGAATGGATGGGTTGCTGGGGGTTGCTGGGATGATTATTGATAGTTCACCAGTGGATCATTCCCGAAAATTCCCTACGTTTAGCACCAGTAAGATAGTCATGGGGGCACCCTTTATCGCTGGATGGTTTATTTGATGGAAATCCATCGAACTAAATGGACGATTTGGAGGTAGCCCCATGACTTAGGAAACCTCCAAATACTTGTGAAGCACCCTTTATCCCGCGGGATTTTCAAGTATTGATCATGATGGGTGAGTTCTGCAATGCTACACTGACAAATGGAGGCAAAAAACGGCCTTCGTGGGTTTATCTGAGAACCGTTTACCCCAAAAGCTGATTTGCGTAATTTGGAAAGTGGTTTTTGGTTCCCATAAAATGGGACATCCCCCATTGTTGCAGGCTTGATGATGGCATGAAAAAATCTGTTCAATGCACATGAGACTTGGAACCATGTCAACCCAAGACTAGCACGGACCGTTTACTGGTTGGTGGTTTGGAACATGTTTTATTTTTCCATTCAGTTGGGAATGTCATCATCCCAACTAACTTTCAGATTTTTCAAAGGGGTAGGTATAACACCAACCAGTTTATTTTTGAAGATTGGGGGTTTTGTTAAGTCATGGGAGATCCCCACCAAGTCACCATTGGTATACGAGTCGTCATGGTCATCCATGATTTGGAAACTTTCATTTGGTGGTTTCCTCAAATAGGGGTACCCCCAAATCATCCATTTTGATGGGTTTTTCCGTTTATAAACCAACCATTTTTGGATACCCCCATTTATGGAAACCTTCATATCAGATGATATCAGATAAGCCATGATGTTTGATTCATATCATATCCTAATCATGGTGCTCAAGGACATGGCAGGTGCGTGCACATGATGTAGCATCCATTGTGGGACCAAGTCATAAAAAAATGATCCCCCAAACTCTTACTGTGAATGGAAGAAATCCTGCACCAGTTGATAAATGGTACCCTATAAATAATGGGATAAACCATCTATCAACTGGTGCAGGATTTCGCAACCATCCACAGTATCATCATTCATCTCCAGTTTCACTCTACTGATTGAGGCTTTCAATTTTGAGGTGGATTTTCCATTATAAACCAACCATTTTTGGAAACCCCCATGACTATGGAAACCCCCATTTGAAGATCTTACCCTCTGGTTATTTAACATAGCCATGGAACATGGCCCATAGAAATAGATGGTTTACCTATTAATAGCATGGTGATTTTCCATGGCAAACTGTTAGTCATAACCAGATGGTAATATTGAGGTAATATTATAAATGGAGGTTTTAATGATTTTTTATTGGGAAAATCATCTATTTCTATGGACCATTTTCCACTTCGCTATGTTAGTCATAACCATTTTTCAGGACCCCCAGACTGGGCACAGATCTCTCCCGTAGGTTTTCCCTTGGCAGTTCTGGATGTTGCTCGCCCGGGTGTCCGTCAGCTCAGTGTTGGGCACCGGATGTGGGTTGCTTCGACATCAGATGACCGGTTGAATGGGGGTGTTTAATGGGCATATTATCGGGATACAAATGGGATACAATTGCTAGGTCAGTCTTACATGGCTAGAAACTAATCCTTTAGTCTTTTGATATTAATGGGAATATCTACTAACCAGCAAAGAATCTAATTTGTTGCAGGGTATCTAAGATTGGCAATGATTGGATATAAGACTATGTTTCATGGGATATGGTTGAAACTCAAGACCATGCTACATGGGTTTTCTCCTCAAAATAGCTGAGAATAGATATCAATGGATGTCCATTCCCCCTAAACATGCTATTTATAGGTGTTGAATGGTATTGATATGTATCTTGATCCATAGCCAACTTGGATTTGTGGAACAGGAACCTCACCAAAATCGCCAGAGTTTCTTGTTGGTTAGCTAGCATCATTCAATGAGATGGATGGCCCACAATGATTCATATGGGAGGTTTTCCGAGTTCTTTTGAATGATATGGTCTCAATCGACCCCAATCTTTCCCGGGCTTCGATTAAATGATTTGGATGTGTCATTTAAAGGTCCTAACATCAAGAAAATAAGAACTGGTTCAAGGTTTCAAACAGCTTCCATCCACTGGAAATATCTGGAAATCAAAGCCAGCAGCATATGGGGGTTCCATATCTTTATGGGGCTACCCCGCTGGATGGTCTGTTTCGCGGATCCGCGATGTGTTACCATCTGGCAAACATGGCTGGAAAATCCCCTATCTGGTTGGTGGTTTGGAACATGAATTTTATTTTTCCATGTCATATATGGGATGTCATCCTTCCCATTGACGAACTCCATCATTTTTCAAAAGGTTATTGCACCACCAACCAGCCTATTTATAGTAGATGTTCCCAGCCATAAACCTCCATTAAAAAGGAGATGTTCAGTTGCGTCATGTTTGAGGGTAAGATCATGCAAAGTCTCAATAATCACATTCATAGGGTGCAAAAGTTCAATCAAAATATTGGGCGGTGGGTGGGTTATGAGCGATGATTCTGTAGACAGGTATATACATAATGGTGTATAACCTATCCAGCGAAGAACAACATGGTGGTTTCCTAAAATGCTGGTACGCCCAAATCATCCATTTTAATAGGATTTTCCACTGTAAACCATCCATTTTGGGGTACCCCCATGTATGGAAACCTTCATATCAGATGATATCAGATAAGCCATGATTTTTGGTTCATATCCCTATCATGGTGCTCAAGGACTCAAGGACATGGCAGGTGTGCCTACTGTGGATGGTTGCGAAATCCTGCACCAGTTGATAGATGGTATGATGGTACCCGTTAAATAATGGGATAAACCATCTATCAACTGGTGCAGGATTTCGCAACCATCCACAGTATCATCATTCATCTCCAGTTTCACTCTACTGATTGAGGCTTTCCATTCTTAGATGGATTTTCCATTATAAACCAACCATTTTTGGATACCCCCATGACTATGGGAAACCCCCATTTGAAGATCTTACCCTCTGGTTATTTAACATAGCCATGGAACATGGCCCATAGAAATACCTTTTTTTTTTCGCTGTCTGGCCTTGCCGAACTCGCGGCATCCCAAAAAGGTGCCTCCATCCTCGAGAAGTTTTTCATAGCCGGCTGTGGCATCGTCGGTCTGTGGGTGCCACTCCTGTGATAGGTTGGTGAATGATTAGTTCGTCATTTAAGGTGGGTTTTGACCATTCAAAAGCTGCAACTGGTTGGTGGAAAAGTCACATTTCATGTGGGTTTGAACATGTTTTAAACATGAAACTATGGGGATATAAGATGATATAGCTGGAGATAACTGATACATGATAGTCAGGTAAGAATGGGATTGCCAGTTTATGGATGATGACAATCCCCAATCTATTGGATAGTTTTAACTTGAACACTCTTCACATCGGAAATCTTGAAAGTGCCCCGTGATATAAGTGAATGGGTCGCTTGACTGCTGCAGAATTAGGGATGTAGCCCTGGGTGTTCAGCCACACCTTCGTTACAGATTCTTTTAGGACATAAAGTGCGTTTGCCACCTATCCAACTGAAAAGTACTTAAAGGATCTTAAAAGTTTGCAGTAACCCTCAAAAAAATGTAAAAGATTGTAAAAGTAATTCATCACTATTTTCATAGGATGTCACTTTTCTTTTTTTTTGCTTACTATATATTATAATGTTTGGGAAAAATTGGATGCCCCCAGGAGGAGGGAAAAACATTGCCCATTCATCCGTGACGGGCAGATGTGGACATAAGGAGTGAGCAAAAACGATGCTTGATGAATTTTTATGGATTGATTTACTTTTGGATTTACCAAACATGGATTTACTTAATGGGTTTTTGTGGGTTTACTCATGGTTTTTATGACCAGCTGTCACGATGGTTTTTATGGATTTAGCAACAGATTTGCTATGGAAATCCCCCCATGGTTTCCTTTGGAAATGATCTAATCTAGGTGATTTGAGGCCCCAACGGGTGATGTGAACGTTGGTTGAATGATTCGCCCCAGTAACTACAGTAGTGCGTTATTTGTGTACCATAAACCATAGTGAAATTGGAGTTTGTTGCGCCAACTTAGCTCTCTCGTGGCCGGGGGCCTCACATTGTAGGTGATTTGACAAATTTTGTTAGTTTACTGGAGGTTATACGTACTACCCTCTGGTAAACATCCAAAAAACGATGGAAAGATCCACCATTTTGAATCGGTAAATCAACTATTTCGACTGGGCCATTTTCAATAGTTATGTTAAATTACCAGAGGGTAACTCATTTATTGGAGATTATTACGACCTATTGTGGAAATTCATCTTTACCATGGCAGAATACAGGGACGGTCCAATTGAAGAGAACACAACTGCTCGTGGACTGCTAGTGGATCATAGCCATATGGGATGTCAACATGTCACACCCGGGACGCATGAAGTCGGAATAAACTAAAATGCGTTGGTGGCTCTTTGGTGCTGCATAGTCATTAAGAGCCACAGCCAGCAACAACAACAACAACACCATGAAACAGATGAACCATCAAAAATTTGGTTATGTCATCCAATATGGATGATATGGATCATACGGGTCATTAATGGTTCATATGGATCATTAATGGATCATATCATATGGGCGTATCTACTATAGCCTATATATCATGGGGATGGGATAGGGGTATGTTTACGTTTACATTTCTGAAATGGTAAACATTTCTATCCGAAAGGCGCTTTGTGGATCAGATCATTTTGTAGAAAATCACCTCAAATCAGGTGCCATAGATGTCCTTCGCTCTCTGGTTACTTCATAAATTTCGGTGTTAACCCATCCTTTTCCAACATTTTCAATAAGCCGATTTTTCCCTATAGATAGCTAAGCTGGGGGGGGATCCATGTATGCTATATATGGTAACATTTACCATCAATATACCCCAAATGTTAGCATATATATATATATAGCATACATGGATCCTATGGGCTATAGATAGCTAAGCTGGGGGCCACATAACTCCAATAACGATGAGTGGTTTGTGGCAATGAAACCAGACCAAGTATTCATGGGGTGAGTCTGCACCAACGAACATGACCCATGGTCTGTGGGGTTAGCTATGGTTTATTATACTTACTTATATATATTATATCTGGGTAAATTATGACGACCTCACTGCGACCTCACTGGAAATTATGGTTAATAAGGGAAATCATTCCCAAATGGCCTTAATTCAGGTTAGTGAAATATTATAATTTACCCAGATACTTATATACATGATATACTTACTGGTTGGTGGTTTGGAGTATTTTCTATGTTCCATAATATATGGGATAAGTATCCTTCCCATTGACTTTCATATGTTTCAAGGTGCTTAAAACCACCAATCAGCTTATGTCACCCCCGGTGCAGGTGCGTTCGTGCGGATTTTCCTCTTTCATCACTTGACAGTCCGGGAGCCATGACCTTTTTGGAGGTTTCCTGGTCCAACTAGTGTGGGCCGAGAAAAAAGTCCTATCCACGGTCATATGAAATACTGGTTTAACCATGAAAAATGGTGGTTTAGCCATGAAAAATGGTGAACAGTTTGACAAGCAAAAATGATGGTTTAACATGATTGGGCCATCCTTAAATTGAAAATAACATGGGATATATAGCCTATGGCCATCTATAGCGCCAATATAACTATCATGAAAGGCCCCCATGACCGGACCCTTAATTCATGAATACATCCACTACATTCCACCAAGGTTTCGTTTGGCGGGTATCCAATATGAATTTTGGAGGGATTATGACGAGCACCCACCACTCCATACTTGGAAACCAATAGGTAAATGGTGATATAGGAATTGGTCAGGGACCGCAGATTCTGTTCATTGTTCGTACTAACGACCCAAATCTAAGGCTATCCAAGATTGACCCATATATGACAAACCAGACCAAGTCTTCCACTTGTACTTGCCCTGAGGGGGCGTTTATTGATGGATCTAACTGATCTTCGCATGCAACTGTTAGTCTCCAGTTGATAGCAAATCAATCACAGGAAATAATGTGTTTTACAAGTTGTTATACAGATCGTGCATCAACTCCCAACATAGTGCGGAAAAGGTTAGTACCTGCGAAGTAGTACCATTGCAAACCCTTTAGCTAGGTTGAAGAACTGTCCTTGGACCATTGCCACGCATTGGTCAACACTTGGCTTACGACTCGATTATCAACCTGGTTGGTGGTTTGGAACATTTTTCCATTTAGTTGGGAATGTCATCATCCCAACTGACTCATATTTTTCAGAGGGGTAGGTATACCAGCAACCAGCTATAAATACTATATTTTGGTGGTTATCATCAATCACTATTAGCCAGTATTAACCATTATTAGCCATTATTTAACCATTATTATACCACCAATCAGTCAACGCTGCTCTGGTTGTAGAGGTCCAAATGGTCTCCTTCTGCCATGACCAGTCATGCTTGGCCGATTCTTAAGCTGCCAAGACCCGACCAGTTATTGCCACGATGTTGCCTGCTGTTTCCAAATCATCCAGTAGAATTATAATATATGTATGGGATATTATGGGACTATATATCCATAAAAATCCATAAAAGACACATGCATTTATGTAGAAATGTGGGATATTTGGGGATTTCACAAATCTGTACAGCAATCTACTTCCGTCAGATCATCCAAGTAGAGTCTTTGCACACGCCCCTGGGCACGTGCGGCGTGTGTTCCGAATGTTATGCAAGTGATTGGTCGGCATAAGCTATGTGCTGATCCCATATCCGACATACGAAGAACCCCACTGTGGTTCTTCGGTTATTCCATTATTAGGGAAATTGAAACGAGTTACTAACCACAAGGTTTTGCCATCCTGGACTTGTCCTATTCAGCAACCATTAATATTAATGAACATAGACCCTGAAGATTGCCAATGTTTACTGGAATCGACTTGCGATCTGCAGATTGTTGGTCATCGATTGTTGTCCAATTTTTTGCTCAGGCGTTCACTTTGGCTCCACTTTGCCGGCTCGTGGCATGGGATGCATAGGAGTGCGGATGAATGCGTGCTGGGAAATCATGTTATCCCAATGGGAACATGCTAGTTTGATGGGATTAAAAGACGGGATAACATGGGATTTCCCATAAAAAATGGATAGTCTAACATGGCTAGCTGATCCATTTGTACTGGAAGAATCTGGAAGATATCAAGAGTCGTAGAGTTCAATGCTGTGGGGAATCAAGACACGGGGAGTGAACCAGGGCCTTACGTTTTTGGTCGAAGTTGGGATGGCGGTGGTAAGGTGAGTGGAACACACTTCTTTGCAAGACGTTTACGATACACATCTAATCTAGTATGCTCTAATCAAATTACAATACGCACACACTAAAAGTTTTTTGCAAGCCTTCAAAAAGTTGTTGATGACTAGGTGGGTGTGTCTCAAAATAGCTTGCCTCCAGATCTGATGGTTTATCATCATGTTCTTCATGAAAAGCAGCCATTCAATGGGTATCCACTGTTTTCAGACACACACACACACACATATATATATATATCCACTATTCATTGGTTAATTCACTATTTTGCTTGGTTGACATAAATCTCATTGACATATATAATAATCCCATTTGTGATTTTTAAAATCCGTTTAGAATCCAAGTGTTCAATGATTAAATTCCCGTAAGAATCCCAGAATTGAGAGCATGGATTTGATTTCAGAGACCATCGCGGCATCATTCAGGACCTTTTTCTCCAGTCACGGACCTTGTTCTCCTTGGTCCTTTGCTCCTTAGCTTTGTGGTGGGATGCTGACCCAAGGGGGTCTCCTGTTGCAGTTGAATTTGGTGGGAGTCCCAAACAATAGCTAAGTTGGCTGAACTAACTTGGGTATTGTCCAGGATACAACCATAGTTGATATAGAAGTTTATAAAGCAACAAACACAACTGGGGGGCCACCTGATATTTCTAAGGTGCTGACAAGGCTCAGGTGGGTTTGCCACATGTTTCACTCAAGGCTTATGTCTTATCAGGGATGAACAGACAGACCACTGGGTACATTGGATCCATTTTTGGAGAAGTCACAAAGGCCACATGGCCGAGCAAGTTTCATCAATGGCATTTCTGAAGTTCAGGAAACCTAGATAGGATCCACATCCATGAAAGCAGAGCAAAGATGGTACAAGGTGGTGCCCCACTCAGCTAAGTTGGTTTTGAACTAGGGTAAGTAGGATTTATGCTAGATATATCTGGCATCCATGAAAGCAGGGAAAGCATGGCAGTCGCTTGAATGCTGAGAAGGAATCATGTCCAGATTTCAACGGGTCGGATGCATTTTTTGCCCTCGCCACCATAGGAAATCAACCCCAACATGGCAACAGCTCAGGAAGAGCGTGTTCTTCTGCCCCAAATAGATGCCGAAGAGTTGAATACCTCGAAATGAATGGGGACAATATCATCCATACCTTCCTGGAAACACTGTTCTATCTTTTTTTGAGGGTTGCTAGTTAGATGATTGTTAGGCAACCTCCAAAAATCACCTCAAGTTGATGAAGGGGGAAATCATTGGGAAGCCTGTATACGGTGGATGGAAGAAATCCTGCACCACCTTGGATGGTTGAAACCTTACACATACCGGGATAAACCATCTATCAACTGGTGCAGGATTTCGCAACCATCCACAGAGATCATTCCATTGGGAGCCCAACTATCATCCATTGACTCTTTGAATTTGCCGTATGTATACATCTATATAGGACATATATGCATACATATATATATATATACATCTATATATGACCTATATATACATACACCGATGATGTACCCGTTAAATTTCTCCTAGTATATGGTGGGTTTGGTTTCTGCAGTCGCGCACTCTCTAACCGAGTCCGGATCTGTGCCAACCGAGGTTTTCGGTTTGCTCATGTGGCACTGGGCATGTTTAGCAGCCCTTTTGGGTTTCAAGAAACAACGGGCTTCACCGGTGGTGCAGTTGGGCGGTTGGGTCGTCATTTTTGGGGGACCAACTATTGGGATGAGCATCAGCAGCATAGGGTCTACACTACTCGCAAGCCCATTGTTTTCCAGCGCTATCTCGATTGGCATGGATCAAACACCTGGGGAAATTGTTTTGGGTCTGTTGCGGTATTTAACGGTTGAAAGATTTCAGGCACCATGTGGAATGACACATCCTCCATGGGTGGTTTCTGAATAGCCGATGACTACTTTCCGATTCCCAGTTGCAAACATGAGTGAATCTGAATCAACACTGTGAACTGGGGCCGGAAGTATTGGGTCAGATCTTTTGGAGCTTTATCACTTCATTGCATGAACTGTAGGGCCGCCAAAACGTTTTGTTTGTTGGTTTATAAACCCCTTTAACTATAGTTATTTGCATATCATAAACCACTGTTGTTGGAGTTCTAACCAACTTAGCTATCGTGGCCGGGGGCCCCACTTTGTAGCTTATTTCGATTTGCGCTGCGGCCTGGTCGAACTGCTGGGAAGCTGCATGAGTTCTGTTCCCATGAGTTCCGGAATGGTCATCATACAAGATGCGGGACCCCGAAGACAGCTAAGTTGGTTGAACTGACTTGGTTCATTAGGGTTTGTGGCAGTAATAACTATTGTTAGATGGGATTATAAACCAACTTTTTTTCACTGGAGGGCCCACATTGTAGTAATCATATAAGCAACACATTGGAAATTGACCATGCCATCCCCATGTTTGCTGGCGAAATCCCCATGTTCCACCATTTTCATGAAGGATTTGTTACCCTTTAGGAGTTGCAAAAAAAAATTGGTGGCTCAAGATGTGCAACACCAGGTGGCATCCAAGAACAGGTGTTCAACATCTGAGCCAAGAATGGAATGGTTTACTATGTTTATTATGAACATAGTATGTTCACTATGTTTGTCTACCATGTTTGTTTGTTTAGTTTACTATGATTGAAAGAGGCACCATGAAACATCACCCAAATCTGTAAACGTCAGAAGCTCGTGCCCAGAATCCTTGGCGAAGTTGGTAAACATTGAACTCCAAGTGTACAGGTTTATGGATGTTTATGGTAGATATATTAGCCAGATGATGTTTTTTTTAAATATATATTTTTTTTAAAAACATTGATCACCATACTGTTTCATTAATTTTGAATTCCAATGTTTATGGTAGATATATGAACCAGTTTATAAATCAATTAAAAAGTATGGTGATGAAAAATCATGGTGATTCTTCTGTCGTTGAACAACTCCACAATGATTTGTAAATCATACTTATATATCTGGAGGTTGCCTGAACTAGGGGTACCCCCAAATCATCCATTTATAGATGGTATTTTCCATTATAAACCATCCATTTGGGGGTACTACCATTGATGGAAACCCCCATATGTCTATGCCTATGCATCAATTTATGACCAGTGGGACACCCGACTCTGTTCTCCTGCGTGGCAGTTGTTCATCTGGATCTGGCTTCATTTGCCTTTGGCATCCCGGCAGCAGATTTCGTGGTGGTTTTTAACCAAGAAACATGTGGATCAAACCCGTAAGAAGGGGTATACCAGTGGGTGATGGAAGTTTCAAAGATAGGAAAGCTATAGAAGAGGTTTTACTGTTCTTGGCGCGAACTGATGGACCGAAAGGTGGTTAAGGTTCTGGCTTTCTTTCTCTCTCTATCTCTCTCTGTGTCCGTCTCTCTCTCTCTCTATCCATACACCCATCTATCATCTATCATCTATAATCTATAATCTATCTATTTATCTATCTATCCATCTATCTATCTACCAATCTATCTGTCTGTTTGTCCATCCATCTGTCTATCTATCTGTCTATCTATGTGTCTATATGTTTATGTTTCTATCTGTCTATCTGTCGGTCTAAATTCCCTATCTATCTAAATGCCATCAATTTGGAGGCATACCATCATACCCCATTTTCAGACACACCCACATTGGCTCATATGTTGGTAATGGCTATTCTGATCACCTTTTTAAAGTTTGTCTCAAACCATTTCATCACCATCAAATTATGTCACCATCTAAATCATATAATCAACAGGGTAGAAGCTACAAGCAGTAACAATTCCAAGTCAGTATATTGTAATAGTGTGACATCCACCTTGGTTTTGCCATGGTGTTTAGCCGCTTGAATAAGCGGCTGGTGTGCGGCTTCCAGCCGAAACCCAGTGGAGGAGAATGTCTCCTGCTGACCATGATCTAGGGTAATCTAGCATAGATGTGCAAAACCAATCGTTTCCATCGGAAAATGATCTACTTTTATGGTGGGTTTTCCACATCGAACTGTTACTTTACAGGCGGATATCTAAAGGTCTAAAAGCTTCAGGGTTGTTTCATAAATGACGGCTTCCATATTTAATTCCCTAGCTTGCACCTGGAAAAAGCAACCCTGAGGCCCTTGTCATGCAAAAATTGCGAGCAGAAAAGTGCTGATGAAGCTCTTGCTGTGTAATTTACCTATTGGTTGGTGGTTTCAAACATGGCTTTTATTTTCCATTTCATGGCCATAGAAATAGTGGATTTACCCATCAAAAAAGGGAATATATAATGGGATAAAGGTATATATATATATAAACATATCTGGTTGGTGGTTTCAAACATGGCTTTTATTTTCCATTTCATATATGGGATG
Source organism: Cladocopium goreaui (assembly GCA_947184155.2). NCBI lineage: Eukaryota > Dinophyceae > Suessiales > Symbiodiniaceae > Cladocopium > Cladocopium goreaui. The sequence goes on from CAMXCT020002946.1 coordinate 244,327, forward strand.
TCATCCTTCCCATTGACGAACTCATATTTTTCAAGATGGTTATTGCACCACCAACCATTTTTTTTGGGGTGACCGGTCCCTCTTTGATTTTTGGGTGGAATGATTCACACCTTCCGCAGGTGTTTTGATGCAGGATTTTTTTCGGACCGTCCCCAGGTGGTTGTTCATGGTAGCCAGGCAGGCTTTAGATGGCTAAAGGCACATTACAAAAAGAGGCGCAGCTTCTCCGCGACTTAAAGAGACCATCAAAGAGAGAGGGAGAGAGAACTTACCATGGGATTGATACAGTTTTAATCTTTTAATCACTAAAAATGCAAAAATTTGACAAATCATAGTTGATGGTTGATATCAGCTGAATCATTTTTCACCCAAACAACTGCAGATATATCCATCATCAACCCAACACTTAAAGTGGCGTTACAGAAATCTATTGGGATGCGATCTGCGGCATATCATCTAGTCACCAACCATTCACTTGCTTTAGGAATCATGACAGAAGCGGTCATGTCTTAGCACAGATTTCGAACTATAAACTATGTACTACAGGATGGGGTCCCCCAGTTATAAGTTGATTTATAAAACCCCATTAACATCCATGCATTATACTTATATCTACCATAAACCAGCGTTATTCCACTTATAAGGCAACTTAGATATCTCGGGGCCCCCAACCAACGTCCAACACCTGTGGAGAAGAAGGTCTCACCAAAAAGTCAAGGATCCCAGCGCAATAGCCCACTGTTTCGATTCGCGTTTTGCCTCATGATTTTCCAATGTTCTGTGAAAATGGGTGAAAAAACCACATGTTTTACCACTCCGAAAGATCACAATCTGGCAATCTGCTGAGAGACGTCTGGCGACATGTGGGTGGCGCTGTCAGGTAAAGCTAGCTTCGATCCCTTCACATTTGCATCTCGATGGCTGGCCGGGGGATGGTTTTGCTGCGTCATGGGAAGGTTTCGATTCCTATCCCCTTGTTAAAAACCCATATCTCCCCAAGGATGGTTTTTCTTCCCTCATGATTAACACCACTAGATGGTTCCAATTATGTGGAATTTCCCGGTTTCTAAGGGGGTGTTTAGTATGAGGGGCAAGGGATTAGATGGTTGATGAAGCCGATGAGTTTTCCATGGTCACAAGAGGTTAATGATGTCCACCACAATGCTTGTTTCAGTCATTAGTCAATGTGTGGAAGTGTCACAGGATGGTAGTTTTAATTTATCTTAGCTTTTCATCCAAATTAGAAGATGATCAAGGTTTTTTCGACACGTATTTTGGGGATGGTTCCAGACCATCGGCTCAATAGTCTTACCTTATATCGACAGTATAAGGTGCGTAAAGAAATCCCATCAAAATACCACTGCGAAAAATCCAAGCCGCCTGAATGGTGGCATACAGAAACCTATCCCTGGGGGGCCTTTTTATTTATTGTTTGCATCAATGCTTTCGGCAAGCGAAAGAAAAAGGTACATGGTTGGTCAGTTATACGGTGACGCCATTTTTCCATATCTGGTTCGGGCGGGCCAGAACACGCGGCCCCGGAGATAGTATGAAATACAGGTTCCGTTCGTATATTTACTGATTGGTGGTTTGGAACATTGTTTATTTTTCCATATATAATTATTGGGAATAATCATCCCAGCAGACTTTCATATTTTTCAGAGGGGTGGCTCAACCACCAACCATATATATATGTTATAATATCATCATATAATCATATATAACCACTATTATTGGTATAATTATAACCACTATATTATATAATCCCATTATTGGTTGAAACCACCAACCAGACATGGTTGTTGTCATATTTACCATCCGTACATTCAAATGGCAGGGCGTGCCAAGGAAAATCTTTCTGGAGGTAGTCTAAAATACAAGTTCATATATTCTAAAATCCGTATGTTTAAATGTAGTTGCCGTATATTTATTGGGTTACAACTCCATCTAACTATAGATACACCATGATATATTTGCTAAAAATAAATCCCAATAAGTTAGCCTAGTTATAAAACAATAAACCAACCTACCTATTGTGTTTAGCCCGTTCCTTGTGGGTTAAATGTTGTTTCTCATCCAGTCAAGATTCTTGGGTTCTGCGAGTACAAGTTGGACCCGCAGAAATTTCCACGAGGCGTACGAATACATGGTCAGTGATTGTGCTTATACTTGTCTCCATTTTTGGAATGAAGCATACAGCATCGAAGTGGAATGTCAGTTCAATTTGCCATAAAAATATGTCATGTTTTTCGTACACTTTGGCTGCCTTGATATTTTGCAGAAATGAGAAAAGGTTGGAAATCCAGCTTTACCATCCAGCGTGAGGATGAAAAAAGGGATGGATCCAGGTGCTGCAGCCAATCCTCAGCGCATTTTTTTGGATATAGATATCATGAATCTATACATTAGGGGAATCATCCCAAAATGGCCCAACATTTCGGGAAAGGGAAGATGAGTGGCCCAACATTTCAGGTGAGTGAATTATTATAATTTGCCCAGATATATGGATTTATCCACCAACTTATATTATGGTTTCGCCGCCTTTGCAACGGGCGTAACTGGATGCGAAGTGGCAGTTTGTCGGAACCGCTAACATCACGGATTTGAATGGTGTTGCAAGCCGCTGTATGATTATAATGATAAGGAGTTGCACTGTCCAAAATATATACTGTGTATACATGGGGCAGTATCATCATCCATTTGGGGAATAACCGGAATACCCCGCTAATTAATCGAGAGGTACAAAGAAATGACAGAGGGTTTTGAGCGCCGGTCACTTACACAACTCGTTTGTTTTGGCTTCTGGTACCCCTGACGCACTCCAAAGTGCTATCAGCGATCCTGCACGATGAAATGGATATGTGTCTCATTGATTGCAGGCAATCAAGGCTCGCAATGGAAAATATTCTCAATTTTTATCCATATTGGGTGCTTCTCAAAAGTGGATGTTTCCTTCTTAAGCATTTTTTGGTGACTGACTTGGATCCGAAAAACTTGGGGTCCATAGTTTTCACCTTCTGTGCGCTGATTGGCCGGCCATACTGGTATTCAAGTCTTGGGGGAAGGGGATTTTTCGTGATTTCCACATGAAATAAGGGTGTCAAAATTCATATGCCCTCTGGTATGACTTTTTTACAGTTTGCAAACTGGACAATCACCATTGTGCATATGTAAAACATCATGTTTATCATCCTCTTTCATGGGCCATCTATGCCATAGCAAAGTCCAAAGTGTTCAATAACCAGATAGTATACTAGAAATCAAGGCCACTTGTTGGGGGTAGCACCCTCAGTGGCCGACCTCACCATGATGGTTAGTAAGGGAGATCATGCCTCCCTTGACTGAAGTATTTCCATTACATCATCTGTAGAAAATCTGTTGAACCCCCTGGCTGATGGGACTGATATTCCCATCTGGTTGGTGGGTTGGAACATGATTTTATTTTTCCATATATTGGGAATATCAATGGATTGGTTTAAGAGAAAATCTACAGGAAACCATAGATTTTCCCATTAAATATGAGGTTTTCCTGTAAATTTTCCCTTAAACCAATCCAGTGAAAATAATAATCCCAACTGACTTTCATATTTTTCAGAGGGGTAGGTATACCACCAACCAGCCATAATCTTTCCATCGGGGGGATTCTTATGGGAGTAGTGTGAGAATGATGTGGGAATAGGTTGCTCAGCCAGAGGAGCCCAACAATTTTCAGTTGGCTTGGCGACTTTATCTCCATCAATGGTAGACCAGCCAAGACAAGAAACTTATCTCCATCAATGGTAGACCAGCCAAGACAAGAAACTTAGATATTTTAAGAACCCCAAAAGAAAATATGAAAAGGAGTAGTTCACCATAATTCACCATTGTTTCAGTCGGATTCCTTTTGATTTTCGATACTTCTTTGGGGGGACTATGTGGAGGTGCATAAACATGCAGTCACTCAATGTTTCCACAAGAATTTCTATCATTGTCACGACCATCATCACCGTCATCGTCATCGTCATCGTCGTCGTCGTCATCATCATCATCATCATCATCATCATCAATTCATCATCATCATCATCATCATCATCATCATCATGATCATCATCACCATCATAATCATTACAATTACGATTGCCATCACCATCATCATCATCATCATCATCACCATCATTATCATTACAAGTTTGATTACTATCATCATCATCATCATCATCATCATCATCATCATCATCATCAGCAGCAGCAGCATCATCATCTTCATCGTCATCATCATCATCACCATCATCATCATTACAATTACGATTGCCATCACCATCATCATCATCATCACCATCACCATCATTATCACTACAAGTTTGATTACCATCATCATCATCAGCAGCATCATCATCATCACCACCATCAGCATCATCATCATTGCCATCATCGTCGATATGAGTACAATCACTACCTCTGTCAACATCATCATCATCATCATCATCATCATCATCATCATCATCATCATCATCATCATCATCATCATCATCATCATTGTCATCAGCATCCCCACCGTTATGATCACTATCATCATCGCCATAGCCGTCATCATCATCATCAACATCATCATCTTCATCATCATCATCATCATCAGCAGGAGCAGCAGCATCATAATCAACAACATCGCCATCATCAAAATCATCATCGCCGTTTATTTGGATAATGTCAGGGTCTTAGTGCACACGGTAAGCCACATATTTGCTGTGCTTTTTGTCTCAGTCATCTCATTGCGAGTACCCAAAACATAGCTGTTTGAAGCTCAGGCCCCAGCCTATGAATTGGATATAGACTGTGGCAAAACTCCAACGACCTTCAGACCAAAGAAGCAAAAAAGACAATGGTTCTGGCGTAGCGTGCTTAAGGCATCAGAAGACTTTTTGCTTGGAAATCTGCATCAGTGAGGACAATCTATAAAAGGAGACGCACCGACAGACTTGCACTCCAAGTGCCGCAGACAACGGCGAACAGCAAACAGGGAATCACTATGCGAAATGGGGCTGGATTCCTCTACCTGCGGCGGGAAGCGTTTAATGATGCGCTTGCTTGCCAAGCGCTACTGTAAAATAGAGTGGTTCCACTTCTAATGTGAATGCCAACGTATTACTAAGTGGAACCCACCTTCCAGGCAATGGACCAACTGGGCTAGACTCGGCTAGACCTCGTTTTTGGTTGCTTACACTGCGTTCTTTTTTGTTGAGCTCACGTGTTCACATGCTAAACCATGAGAAAGCACACCCTCTGGCAATCAAACATGGCATAGAAAATCACCCATGTAGTTCGATGCTGTGCCCATTGAAAACCCTGCCCATTGAAATACCCGATTGGTTCAGGGGTTTCCCGGCCCATGTTTGAGGCCCCTGGCTTCACACACTCCGCGTTGCCTCCTTCCCTCAGAGGAGCGGGGCGGTAGTGGCGATACCTCTGTGTCTGTGTTGTTTTTTCATGTTTCCGTAGCATTAAAAAGAAAAAACGGTTAGGTATGGATCAACATTGTGGCCGCAAGGGGCCCACAACTTTGTGTTTACCATTCTTGTGCGCGGTTGATTATGTTGACCCAAACCCATTCAACGGAAGATGGGAAGAGCCATGGTTCGAATTTCACAAGAAACTTGCAAAAATTCACATGCCCAGTAGCCAGCCAGTCGGGGATCGCTTCATAAACCCTAATTCAACTTAATTAATTTGGTTAAATTTGGTTGTTGGATGTTCCCGTTTGCCTCAGTAGATTGACGCTGAAACCCAAATAATATCTGTGCTGCTTGTATACACCTTTTTAATTTAACGTAACATTGAAAAAACACTACATAGACCATGTTCCATATTATAGCTAGGTTATATTGCCGAGCTTGCTTGCATAGACAGGTTTTTTGGGCTCCTCCATCCCCCAGGAAGGACGGGCCATTGTTTGTTTGAAACTAGGATCCTGACATGCTACGGGCCAATGCGGGCAAAAACATGGATTTGACCATCAATGGTGTCTAACCGAACCGAAAGATTTTTCCTCACCTGCCAGGTGACGGTTTCTTGATTTCAACAAAGGTGCAACTCCTCCTCCGCCTATTGCGCCGTGACTGTGGGCAGCTCGTGGCTGGGCAGCCATGGGTCCGAACCGGCCAGTTCCGAATGCAGTGGGCCATGCCTGGACCCAAAGTCTATGATGCCGGGGAGAGATGCCAGAATATTTGCCAAATAGAATGCCAGATAGAATGTAAGAATATATGCCCAATAGAATGCCAGAATATATGCCAAATAGATTGCCAGATAGAATGTAAGAATATATGCCCAATAGAATGCCAGAATATATGCCAAATAGATTTCCAGATGGAATGTCAGAATATATGCCGAGTAGAATGCCAGATGGAGTGTCTGAATATATGCCAAATAGAATGCCAGATGGAGTGTCAGAATATATGCCAAATAGAATGCCAGATGGAATGTCAGAATACATGCTGTGTAGAATGCCAGATGGAGTGTCAGAATATTTGCCAAATAGAATGCCAGAATATATGCCAAATAGAATGCCAGGTAGAATGCCAGAATATATGCCAAATAGAACGCCAGATGGAGTGTCAGAATATTTGCCGAGTAGAATGCTAGATGGAGTGTCAGAATATATGCCAAATAGAATTCCAGATGGAATGCCAGAATATATACCGAATAGAATGGAATGTCAGAATACATGCCGAGCAGAATGCCAGATGGAGTGTCAGAATATTTCCCAAATAGAATGCCAGATGGAGTGTCAGAATATATGCCAAATAGAATGCGAGATGGAATGCCAGAATATATGCCAAATAGAGTGCCAGGTGGAATGCCAGAGTATGTATATATATATATATATGCCAAATAGAATGCCAGATGGAATGTCACAATATGTGCCGAGTAAAATGCCAGATGGAGTGTCAGAATATATGCCAAATAGAATGCCAGATGGAATGTTAGAATATATGCCGAGTAGAATGCCAGATGGAATGTGAGAATACATGCCGAATAGAATGCCAGGTGGAATGTCAGAATACATGCCGAGTAGAATGCCAGATGGAGTGTCAGAATACATGCCGCGTAGAATGCCAGATGGAGTGCCAGATATGCCAAATAGAATGCCAGATGGAGTGTCAGAATATTTACCGAATAGAATGCCAGATGGAGTGTCAGAATACATGCCGAATAGAATGCCAGATGGAATGTCAGAATATATGCCAAATAGAATGCCAGAGGGAATGCCAGAATATATGCCACATAGAATGCCAGATGGAATGTCAGAATACATGCCGAGTAGAATGCCAGATGGAATGTCAGAATTTATGCCAGATAGAATGTCAGAATACATGCCGAATAGAATGCCAGGTGGAATGCCAGAATATATGCCAAATAGAACGCCAGATGGAATGTAAGAATATATGCCCAATAGAATGCCAGATGGAATGCCAGAAAATTTGCCAGATGAAATGTAAGAATGTATGCCGAGTAGAATTCCAGATGGAATGCCAGAATATATGCCAAATAGAGTGCCAGGTGGAATGTCAGTATATTTGCCAAATAGAATGCCAGGTGGAATGCCAGAAAATTTGCCAGATGAAATGTAAGAATATATGCCGAGTAGAATTCCAGATGGAATGCCAGAATATATGCCGAATCGAATGCCAGATGAAATGTCAGAATACATGCCGAGTAGAATGCCAGATGGAGTGTCAGAATATATATATGCCAAATAGAATGCCAGATGGAATGTCAGAATACATGCCGAGTAGAATGCCAGATGGAATGTCAGAATTTATTCTGGCATTCCAAATAGAATGCCAGGTAGAATGCCAGAATATATGCCAAAAGAATGCCAGATGGAGTGTCAGAATATTTGCCGAGTAGAATGCCAGATGGAGTGTCAGAATATATGCCAGAATATATGCCAAATAGAATGCCAGATGGAATGTTAGAATATATGCCGAGTAGAATGCCAGATGGAATGTGAGAATACATGCCGAATAGAATGCCAAATAGAATGCCAGAATATTTGCAAAATAGAATGCCAGATGGAGTGTCAGAATACATGCCGAGCAGAATGCCAGATGGAGTGTCAGATATGCCAAATAGAATGCCAGATGGACTGTCAGAATATTTGCCAAATAGAATGCCAGAATATTTGCAAAATAGAATGCCAGATGGAATGTCAGGAACACTCTGCGATCGCTGCAGCTATCTGCGATCGCTGCAGCTATGAAGGATCTTAGTGCAGACGACAGAAAGAAGAAGGGTGCTGCGGAAATGACAAGGCAGTGACTGGAGATGGTGTCACGGCGCTGACCTATTACATTGGTTCACCAAGTCTATGGACAGGTGTCGCTTGGCAGCCGACCGCAAGGATGGGTTCCAAGAGAGTCCATGCGACGTAGCAACCAACTCCAGTGACCAGTGACCGTGATCAGCAGAGACAGCCCTGCAATAATTTCGTGATTGACTTCTTCGGTTGGATGGAGCGCGTGGCAAAGACCATCCATTCTCAGGAAAGCTTTGCAGGGAATTTTCGAGCAACAAGAGGATCGTCCGGGACGGTGGAAACCAGATCTTGCAACGTGTCATGACCTTTAGAAACATGTGTGCTGCCCACCCTTTGGGCCGTGCAGCTGGCGCGAGGAAAATTTTACACGATATGAGAGCTGACCTGTGAGAAGTAAGAACCCACATAGCTTCCGGCTATCTGAGGAAAAAATATATGCCAAATAGGATGCCAGATTGAATGTGAGAATGTATGCCAGATATAATTTCGCAATATATGTCCAATAGAATGTCAGTTTGTGTGGATCACTCGGGGAAAACAATTTTATTTAAACGCATCAAACACGGTGACCAATCAACCAAAACGGGTGTTTAAGCCATCAAACGTGATGCTTAAAAAAAATAGAACTGGATTTTAACCATCAATATGTTGCTTGAATACTCAACAGCTCAGGTTTACCCACCAGAAATGTTGGTTTGACAATCAAAAATGGGTTTAATTAACCATCAAAACTGTTGTTTAAGAAATTAAAGAGGTGCGCTAGCTAGATAATTCCACATTTGTGACATGGATATAGTAATACAAACATATTACCGGATGTATAGATTGTAGCGATTATTGTACAATATCAAATACCCCCATTTGGGACGGATTGAATCTTACACCAGGAAGGATAATACGTCCAAAGACCACGAATAATACAATTTATCAATGGGTTGTTTTTGGCGTTTTTGTTATATACGGGATTTTTTGGCTCTGTAGCATGAAACATGAAGTTTTTTTCCATCTCGAGGTGCTCTTCATTCAAACCATGGTCAATGTTCATCCATAATACCTGGGAAATCCATATATTTTAGGGGGTTTACCGCGTTGATTTACCATAATGTGACCAGCTTACATTTTGGTAACATCGTGACAGTCTGACATCGCTAGGGCTAGGGAAAACGGCCTGTTTCTAGATGAATACGTGTCAAATTTGTGTGTGTGGTTTTCCATAGTTTTACTCAAGTGCCAGGAGTGTAATTACCCATGAAATCATCTTAAGTCAAATTAAATCAGATTAAATCCATAAATTCCATTCATAGCCCGAAGATCTTAACGAACTCGGTCTTCGCCATCCAGGCCCTGGCTGATTCGGATCGACACCTTTGGCGCTGGGTTGCCGGCCCCAAAACGGTGCTGTAGAAGAGGTGCTCATATTTACATTTTAGAGCAATACAAAAAAAACACAATTTAGTAAAAATTGTGTCTCACATTGTGATGAATTACATTTTTTTTGCGGCTATTGAAATGTTTTATAGCCAACTAAACAAGTGGGTAAACTTGTGTTTTGGTAGCTTTAACCTCTTACTAATGCATGCGGCATTGCGTACATTTGCATTTTAGGTGGCAAAGGAATGACTTGCGCCCCCTCAGTTTGCTTCTTGATAGCTCCCCTTTAAGGTGTCTGGGGCATCCCAAAACGTCGTCATTTTTTGATGGTAAACAGGCGATTATCCAATGACTTACTGCTGCTAAACGTAGGGAATGAAAGAATGGGATGATTTTTCATAGTTATTACCCTCTGGTAATTTAACATAGCTATTGAAAATGGCCATTTATAGTGGATTTACCCATTAAACATGGTGATTTTCTATAGTTGTGTTGTTTCCATAGTTATGTCTGTTTTCCATGGTTATTAAAGATCATTCCCCATTCCCTACTAAGCAGCAGTAAGGTGAACATCTCGGGTTTTTCCTTTAAATTTTCAGACGATTCCCAGTCGGAATCGTTGGATCGGATGTTGCTTTGAGCGTTCGACTGGCTTGGGAATGGCCTATGTGTTGTATGACATTGTTATGTTAGACTGTTGTACATAGTTAGAGTCCATACCCGAATGTTTATCAGATTTGTTTTCAAGGTCATTGCAATGGCATTGAGATCCGGGGATCCGAACCTTCCTTTTGGGTGACACTATGGGTTTGGACATATTGGGATATTATCAGCCTTCAAGGAGCCCTCAAGGGAAAACGCCCGGATACCACCGCAATATTGCCATATGTTTTCCTCCTACAAGGTTGAATCTCCAGATCTTTCTGGTACAAATCCACTTTTTCGGATATGTTTGGTGACTTGCGTATCCGAGTTTTCTGGAGAAAAACATCCAACTCGAGTATCGCAGCAAGGAAATCAACCAAACAAACAGCATCCTGGCACTCCGCTCTGAGGTTTTGGACAGTTGGAGGTCTTGGTGCTGGTGCAGGCGAATAGCCTTGGAATCTGAAACCTCTGGGTTAGATTGTGGGTTGTTTCAAAGTTGGTGTTTTCTCCTTGTCAGGGAAGTCCATATAGAAAATTGGATTGTCCAGGAATAGTTCAAACAGAGGAAATTACAGCCAATATGGTTAAGATTGGGGTAGCTATCCCCATATGGCTGAAGTTTTCAAATTTGTGAATGATCATTTATCCAGAATCAATTGGAACATATATGAAAATATGTATCAACATTCAACAACCATTTGCCATACTTTTCGGATGCCCTCTCACAATCTAGATCCTTTGCTTGGGGTGAAATATAGAACTCATAAGGGAAATGCCATCGCTACAAGTTAGGGTGATATTCCGTATATGAGAGCTTAGAGTGATATTCCATTTACAAAACTATGGTTTAGTGAGATGTTGCATATATAACATTTAAAAAACTACAATGTGAGGCCCCCGTTCGATAGCTAAGTTGGTGCAAATAACTCCAATTTCACTATGGTTTATGGTACTTATAACTATAGTTACTGGGGCGAATCTAGACCAACTAACATCACTGGGGGGCCTCACATTGTATACTTGGTTATAGCCCTTAGTATCCTCATCTCCAACTCTTTGAAGCTACGGCTAATCATAGGGTATGATTTTCCATAGCTAAAGTTCTTTTTGATGTCCCATAGTCAAAAGTTGGATTATGTATATTATATATGGAGGTTTCCTGAAATGGGGGTACCAGGGTACCCCTAAATCATCCATTTATAGATTGGATTTTCCATGAAATAAACCATCCATGTTGGGGATCCACCATTTATGAAACCCCCATATATATACACCCTCTGGTAAACAAACATAGCTACTGAAAATGGTCATTTATAGTTGGTTTACCCAATAAAAAATGTGATTTTCCATAGTTATGTTAGTTTGCCAGAGAGTATATATATATATTTATATACCCAGATTAGGGGATGGTCACAAATCCATATCAATCCATTAGTACTTCGTGTTTCATCCAAGTAAGTTGGTTAGTTCACCCCAGGTATCAACGGTCACCAGCCATACTTCGCCTGAAAAACTGGGCTGAACTAAGCCACTGAAAAATGTACGTGGGATGAGTCGCCCAATATATTTTGTCCAATATCGCTATAAGGAAAATAATATATGTATAATTTGCATATTATATATATATATATACTACTAATGGATTTCAATACATATATATATATATGATTGATATAGCATATCAATGATATATTCTGAACATACTTTGGGTATATAATGGATTGATAGCGATACGAAACCACAGCTGGGCCCGGCAAAAAGGCGATGACACAACTCGGAGCGGTGTTGCTGGTGCGATGCTAAGGACAGTGACATCAGTAAGGATTATATAATGGGAATATTTAATCTACCAATAATCAACGGGAATATATCATGGGAAAATCAATTATTTCGACTGGGCAATTTTCAATAGCAAACTGTTAAATTACCAGAGGATATATCTGGTTGGTGGTTTGGAAAATGATTTTTATGACTTTCCATATATTGGGAATAATAACCACAACTGACTTTCATATTTTTCAGAGAGGTTGAAACCACCAATTAGATATATATATACCCTCGGGTAATTTAACATAGCTATTGATAATGACCATTTGTAGTTTGTTTACCTATTCCACATGGTGATTATTTATATATACATACTGGGTTTAGTAGTGATTTCCACATCATTGGGATCATGGACTGGGGTTGTGTTTAAGATGAAACGGGGATGGGATTTTATGTATGTATATATATATATACATGTACATATTGGGATTAGTATTTGAAAATCATTTGATCTACTGATGATCATTTAGATATACATATTGGGTTTAGTAGTGATTTCCACATAATTGTTACAATGGAATGGGGCTGCGTTTTATATCAGAAGACGTGGATGAGATTTTATATACATAAACATTCGGTTTAAGTATTCGGATGGTGATTATACAAATTATACTTGTGATTTGGGAAATACATCTTGGCTATTTACTGAGATTATTGAAACATATTGAAACCCATCGTCACTTTCGGTAACCCTATTTTAGGAAACTCCCTAATCATGGATCTATGCAATGTGGGGCCCCCGTTAGATAGCTAGGTTGGTGAACATAACTACACTAATTGTCGGGTTTATGGTAGTTGTAACGAACTATTTAGACAGGGTTATTTTAGGAAACTCCCTAATCATGAATCTATGCGATGTGGGGCCCCCGTTAGATAGCTAAGTTGGTGAACATAACTACAAGAATTGTCGGGTTTATGGTAGTTGTAACGAACTAGTTAGACAGGGTTATTTTAGGAAACTCCCTAATCATGAATCTATGCGATGTGGGGCCCCCGTTAGATAGCTAAGTTGGTGAACATAACTACAAGAATTGTCGGGTTTATGGTAGTTGTAACAAAGTAGTTAGACAGGGTTATGAAGCAACTTATATCTATGGGGCCCCACATTGCAGGGATTGGGAAATACATGGTGATTATATTACTGGTTTTCATATTTCATGATGAAAATGGTGATTAGAATGGTTATTATCAACATATCGGCCAAAATGGGTGGGTTTGAAAATGGTATGTAACTTATGTTTTTGCGAATTGAGTAGGAAAGATGATGATGAAGAAGTGGAGTTAGAGGTACGCTATTGTCACACAAAACCATCTACGGAAATCAGCAGGCTCTGTGCGTGAATGTTTGCTGGTTAGTTTTAGCCACAGACATATGCAGATGTTCATTTTTCCGGGATCTTAAATAGGTTTGCCCTTTGTTAAATTAACATAGACCCTGGCAGTCATCGGGCTGGAAACTAGGCTATTTTCAGGGTCTATGTTAATTTACCTACCAGAGGGTATTAAATTAAATTAACATAACTATAGAAAATCACCATTTTGTAGCTGGGTAAATAGTTTAAATCAACGAACTTCCTATGGCCATTTTCCAAGTGAAGCTTTCCATGGGATGGGTCGACTTCATGGGAACACCGGTTCGCCTGTTCGACTGATGGAAGCCTGGAATCATGGTTTATTTCAGGGAAATCATTCCCAAATGGCCCAAGAATACAGGTTTGTGGAATATTCCCTTTTTTCACCAGGAGGATGGTAGTTTTGCAAAGGGAACTTGGGAACTCCGGTGTGAGCAAGCCTGCTGTCGAACTCAAGATCCAGCGAAAGTGTCTTGCGTATCATGATAGAAAAAATCAAGAGAAGTCAATTAGGTATATTTAGCTGCAGTTGGGGTTGTTAATGGATATATATATTATAGTGTATATTTTTATATATATAGTATAGTCTATAGATATATTTATATATATATATATGTAGTAATAAACCCTAGCACTATAAGCCCCAAAAACACATGTAACTGCACCCCCTGCGGCCCGAGGTCTCCGATTTCGCCCAGCTGGAGTTCTCTTTGTCATCGCATGACTGCTGTTGCTTGGAGAATGTTGTTTTTTCGAAGCAACAATTGGGATTTCACCAAGAAAAATAGTGATTTAATGGGATTAAAATCGCTGATTCTGATGGTAAAAATATCTCTGTTGATGGTTTATATCTCTGTTGTTGATTTATCTCTGTTATGATTTATGATGATTCAACGGGAAGTTTTTGGAAAAACGATTCATCAGTGGTGCCCCCAGCCGCGCACCTTGCCCCGGCATTTTCACCCATTTCTGGGTTGCCATCGGAAGATCCTCAAAGGCGATGTTTTTTCCGCCTGAGGTCTACCCATTGATTTTTTAAAAGATAGCTATTGAAAATGGCCATGGAAATCGTTGATTTACCCATTAATCGCATGGTGATGTTCCATAGGAAACTGTAAACGTTTACCAGAGGGTATCCGATATCTGTAAGTTATGTGATTTGTCGGTGATCTGCGCATCGTTTCTTCGTTGTATGTAGATGGAATGCGGGCAACACAGAATTCAATTGACCCAGTTGCCCAATTTTACCACATGGGGGTACTGGGCGGTGTTCAAAACTATACCCACAGAAAAATGCTTACCTATTATATATGTTTGTGCTTACCATGATAAATCAGTATCCATCACATGTACAGTTGCTACCATCCATAAGAGTAACTGATGTGCAAAAGCATGTGATATGTGATGACATTTGATGACCAAAATGCTGGGAATATATGGGAATATATGTCCTGGTTGGTGGTTTGGAACATTTTTTATTTTCCATAATATATTGGGAATAATCATCCCAACTGACTTTCATATTTTTCAGAGGGGTTGAAACCACCATGATGTCCAGTCCGAGGTCGCTTGGGCTTTGCTTTCTTCGCTGCCGGCATGGCAAGGCGCTATTGGAGCTGTGACATGGGAAGGCATTGCTTTTAGAGTATTCCAGCATACGGGTTGGTCTGCAAATTTAGGAGAAACCCTAAAAATTCCATGGTTTATCATGATTAATCATTGTACTATTTGAATTGCCACTTGGGGATATATCAATATATCTCATTATTGTCACACACAACCATATTTGAAGCCAAAACCGGGGAGTTCGCTAGCAGACTGGCCACTTGTATGACCTTTTGCTATCTCTTGTTCAATCCACACTCTGATCGGTTGGACGTTGTGTTCCCATGATCTTACATGTGAATATGCTGGTTATTCGAGTATTGGTGAAGATACCCTCTGGTTGGTGGTTTGGAACATTTTTTATTTTTCCATATATTGGGAAGAAACCAATCTGGAGGAAATCGCTACTTGGTGGCGAACTACCCACGAATCGTAAGTGGCTTATAACTCCAGTGATTTACATGGGATAAGTACGATTAATCCACTTACTAACTGGGGTTATAACCCGCTTACGATTCGTGGGATGAGCCACCAAGCATGCTTTGTCCTGCCATTTGGACCTGCCATTTCTGGGGCCCTGTGGGCGTTTTGTGATTCTTCCTGTGCATCATGCTTTAACCCAAGTGGAATGTTGAACACTTTGAAATCTGGTTGGTGGTTTGGAACATGAATTTTATTTTCCCCAATAGCTGGGATGATGATCCAATCTGATTAATATTTTTCAATATGGTTAAAACCACCAACCAGAAAGGATTCTCTACAATAAAATTTGAAGATCCTAGGTTTAGGAATCAAAAAAAAACGATCATTTTCAATATCTCTCATCATCTTGAAGATGATGATCTTCAATTTTTCGCACCATTTTTTGATGACGACAGGTCCGGCCCTCCACTGGTGGTTTCGGGGATGATTCACTCGGACGTGTCCTTTCCGTTGCAGGGGTCCGGGCCCAATGGGCCCAAAACAGACGGACGTCTCTTGAGATGCGTATTTTACGAAAAACGACGATATCTGGTTGATGGTTTGGAACATGAATTTTATTTCCCATAATATATGGGATAATACTTCCCATTGACTGTCATATTTTTAAAGATGGTTAAAAGCACCAACCAGTATAAAAAATATATTATAGGTCAATCTTAGATGGGGTAGAAACGCATCCTTTAGTCTTTTGGTATGGGATTATCTACGTTCACCAGCTAAGAAATCATTCTTTTGCCGGCCCCATATCTTGCTGCAAGGTTAGGGCCTCCCGTAGACCTGTTAGTTCAAGCAACTTATCTATGGGGCCTGGCCCCACATGAGCGAAATTGTCACGTTTCCATCGGTTTCCGCTTTTTTTGGCTAAAATGATCTGGTCACTTTGGTTAGACAAAGATCAATCATTCAGTTCGCTTGTCCCAAACAACTATCATTTGGGGATAGTAAACATAGCACGCATCGAATCAAGATGGTGATGACTTGGGGATAGTTCGTGGGTTTGCCACATCCCACATAGCAATGGGAATTGCCTAGTTTTTAGATATATCTATATATATCTATAGGTAAAACATCTACAAATTGGTCATTGTCCGTTGCCCTGTTGGATTGATGGCCGTCAGATGGCATGAAACTTCCAAGATCAACTTCACATTGGCCACAGTCCTCCAGTCTGGGGTGATAAACCTCACACTTTTAGGGTGGTAAAAGATATTCTGGTTAGTGGATTTACCCATTGAAAATGGCCATTTATAGTGGATTTACCCTCTGGTAATTTAACAGTTTGCTATTGAAAATGGCCAAAGAACTAGTGGATTTACCCATTGAAAATCGTGATTTTCCATAGTTACTTATGTAAACGTTTCCCAGAGGGTAAAAGGATGTCTTGGACACCTCAAGACCTATGCGATCTTTATGACGACACACTGGGACAGACTGTGTCTCCCACCTCTGCGGAAAGCAACTGGATGGGTATTGTAACCCTTTGCTGTATGAGTTAAATGATATATACCACCAAATGGGGTTTCCATAAATGGAGGTACCCGAATAACTGGATGGTTTATTTCATGGAAATGCTATCTATAAATGGATGATAACTAGGGGTACCCCCATTTTAGGAAACCTCCAAATGGTTATATAAACATGAAAAACGATGATCAACCATTTTTTTCTGTGTGTGTGTCTCCCTCTTAATTTTCAGACAAAGCCATTTACTAGATTTTACTAGTACGACCCCTACTCAGCAAAACTGTGTTTTGGTTTACAGTGCATCCAGCGCAGCCAGAATCAGCAACCAGTTTTTTTTTCAACCAACACCATCATGGTACTTGGGACTTGTTATGTGAAAGTCGTGGCTTTTGCTCAGGTTCTGTTGTAGTGATGCACCACTCTTTGTCTCGAGTTTTTCGACCCTGGGCTCCATCTCATCCCTACGAAGTCTGGCACATCTGGAGGTGCGAAATCAACCGTGGCGCTACTTCTATTGGTGATGTCCATAGGGTAAACAAAAAGGTGATGTCCACAAGGTGCGATATAACCCCAAGAATTCTAGCATATTACAATTTTCTACTTATATAACTGATATACAGTAACTAAATAAGTGGAACATTATGGGGTAAAGCCGCCCGGGACAGTTTGATGGGAGTTTACTGAGTTTAAGGGGTATCTAAGCTTAGCAATCAGCCAATGTTTGAGGTTTGAATGTTCATATAATGTTCATTAACATGGGGATGGATCAAGACCTTTAAGATTAATACTGACTGGGAGGTTCCACATCCAGCTGTGCCAAGCGCGCTGAGCCAAGCTGATTTCGTGAAGTCTCGTCATATCTGGCTGTATGTTAGATGGACCATAGAGTCATTGAATAGTGACCCATTCTAAGTGGGTATATATATATATATCTCTCTCTCTCTGGGTAAATTATAACGACCTCACTGCGACCTCACTGGAAATCATGGTTAGTAAGGGAAATCATCCCGAAATGGCCTTAATTCAGGTTAGTGAAATATTAAATTATAATTTACCCAGATAGATAGAGATATATATATATACATATACTAGGTCAATCTTACATGGGTACTTGAATCCTTTAGTCTTTTTGTATGGGAATATCTACGTTCACCAGCAAAGAATTTGTCATTTTTTGCAGGGTATCAATGTGACATCGAGGTGTGGTGGGAGACCCATTGCGTTGCGAACAAGCAAGCTCCCCAACTTCAGCCGGAAGTTCCAGGCCAAGGTGGAAGTGACGGGGGCAAAGCCCGTGAGAAGAAGGTGGACGACGGTGAGGGGGGCAAAACCCGTGAGAAGAAGGTGGACGACGCAGACTGCAACAAGCTTTCGGGATCTACTGGGACGCTTCCTTTTTCCGAAGCAAGTCAACCCAGAAAAATAACAATGTGGGGTGCTTAAAAAAAAAGGTTTGGGCTTAAGGAAACCCGTGACCTTAGCGGCACGTTCAAGTTTTGCCGCGGGCCATTGCTGCTGGTGTTTGCAAGCAGCGGCCTTTCTTGCGCTCTGCTCACTCTGGGCAAGTGAGTATCGCCATTGCTTCTCTTCTTTGCCCTCCTCGGTTTTGTCCTACCTCAACGAGATTGGGTGGTGACTGGTTCTTCATCACTGGGTGGCGACCTTTGTGCTTGTGTATGTCTTGGTGTTGGATCGTCTTCCTCATCAATAACTTCGTGGGTGCCAAGGGTGTGATCTCACTGGACTCCTTTTCTTGCTCTCATTGTGATTGTCAAGATTACCCCTTCGAAGCACAGGTCTGCAAGGAGAAAGAGAGCTCTGGCACGTTTCAGGTGGCACCTTCATCGCATTGGGTTGCGCATCCTGACCGTCGATCAGCTGAACTCGCTTGCAACAGTGCTTTCATCGCATCACAGCAGAGATCCTCTTTTGCTACGCCGTATTCGTGTAGAGATGGCGTCCCAACAGCAGGACAATGCAGGATGGATGTGTGGAAACTGCAAGAAAGTCCGGGCAAAGAATGCGTGGTTCTGCGATCTCTGCGGCTCGGCATGGGAAGATTGCTTCGTCAACCCGCAGAAGAAGAACAAGACCAACGCCAGATCAACGTCCAGACGTGCCTACTGGACGGAACCAGATCGAGCACCTTGGGGAGATGCACATGGAGGGAAAAGTCCAAGACAGAGCCCGAGAAAGCAGCAGCCCAAGAACAATCGGGGACGTGGCAAAGGAAAAGGAAAGGGGAAGAACAAAGATGGTGCTCAGCAGTCGCAACAGGCTCTGGCACCGCCACCTCCACCTCCGCTTGGTGGCCCAGAAGGAAATCCCCCACTATGGATGAGTATGCCGCTGCCACCAGGTGCCAATGCCACCAGGTGCCAATGCCACCTCGGGCACAACGGCAGTCCTCTCCCCTGCAGAGCAGAAGCTGAAGGATAGGTGAGCTTTTCAACGAGATTGTAGACACTGCCGCGAAGCTTGAGGCAAAAAAGTCTTTCTACATCAAAAGGCAACAACTTGACCTTCCTCGATGGCATACCAAACTATGTCAACTCTGGACTGCATTTGGTGGCAAATATGGATTACCGAGTTGGCATGATGGCATGCTCAATGTTGAGGCGCCTCGAATCCCAGAGCAAACTCAGCTTGCTTCTTCCTCAGTCAATAAAGACAGCACGCCCATGCGACTTCATTGCAGTTTCAGTATGGCGTCGGCCAACGTGCTGTCGTTGTATTGTGGCCGCTCGGGACACGCTGGGAAGCTTCATTACCTCCAGGAACAGATGAGGTTTTACCAACTCAATTGCATGGCCACTCACGAGGCGAGATCTGACAAGGGCATGTCATGTGCTGGCAACATCTTGCGCTTCTGCAGTGGACATGCCCAAGGACAAGGTGGAGTTGAACTGTGGATTGACCTGAACTGTCCATATGCCGTTGATCCCAAAGGAAAACAATGGCGCATTCAAAAGTCGCATTTTCAGGTTGTGTATGCAACTGAGAGATGCCTGCTACTCAGATGCGGCACTGGAATCTGGGCCTTTTGGTTGGCAGCACTTCATGCACCACACAGTGGTGCATCAGCAACAACTCGACATCAATGGTGGAACAACCTCAATGATGTTCTTTCTCAGTATCTTGATGGTGCCCCACTCTTTGTGCTCATTGACGCAAATGGAGCCCCAGGGGATGCGGATGGTGTGGTTGTGAAAGAGAAGAGCTTTGCCACGACGACCAACACTGCCGACTTCCGCCAAATGCTATTACAACATGGTCTCTGCCTTCCTGCCACCAGTGAAGTACATCAAGGTACAAATGCCACATGGACGAGTCTTGATGGCAAGACACATCATTGTACTGATCACACATTGCTATTCCTCAAGAGTGGTATGACAAGTGCACCCACTCTCAAGTGCTGTCTGAATTCGACCTGGCAAACCTCCACGAGGATCACCCGGTTGTGGCGGTCCAACTTCAATGGCAAGTTGGGCACTGTTGGCACCGACCAAAACGGGCTGCACACCGTCTCCAACGCCATGAAGACTATGCACATGATGAAAGTATCCATTGGAAGATTCTCGAAGCCATTGACTCTTCCTGGAAAGATGATGTTGAACACCAAACTCAGGAGATTGCCAACAAACTGCACAAGGTGATGATTCAACACAAGCATCGAGCTGGAGATGGGGCCAAAGAGCCGTACATTGATGAGGAAATCTGGTCTTTACGACGCCACAAGATCCTGATCAAACAAAAATGCACGGAGATACGCCAAAGGCTGTCTCGCAACGCCCTTGTGACTTGCTTTGATGGTTGGAAGAAGGGAGTGCCTAGTGAGAATCGAGCAGCCGAGTCCCAGTATGATTAGAAGAAACTCGCAGCCATACCCTGGAGATCGTTCAAATATTTATTTTGTCATTTTTTTGTCGTTTCTTTTGTCATTTTTTTTGTCATTTCAGTTTTGTCTGTCATTTTGTTTGTCATTTTTTTGTCGTTTTTTTTGTCATTTCAGTTTCGTCTGTCATTTTTTTTGTCATTTTTTTGTCGTTTTTTTTGTCATTTCAGTTTTGTCTGTCATTTTTCGAAGAATTTTTCGATATTTTTCACTATTTTTAAGAAACTTGCACCAAAATGACAAAAAAATGACAATGCTTCGAAAAAAATAAAATTTTTGCCACCTGCAAAAGTGCATTTTTTTTGGTCATTTTTTGTCATTTTGTGGAAAATTTGTCATGTTTTTGTCGTTTTGGTGCAAGTTTCTCAAAAATAGTGAAAAAGATCGAAAAATTCTTCGAAAAATGACAGAAAAATGACAAAAAAGGACAAAACAAATTGCACTTTTGCAGGTGGCAAAAATTGCATTTTTCTCGAAGCATTGTCATTTTTTTGTTATTTCTCTGTCATTTTTCTGTCATTTTGGCGCAATATTCTTAAAAATAGCGAAAAATATCAATTTTTTTTTCGAAAAATGACAAAAAATGACAATGCTTCGAGAAAAATGCAATTTTTGCCACCTGCAAAAGCGCATTTTTTTTTGTCGTTTTTTTGTCAGTTGTTTGTCATTGTGTGGAAAATTTGTCATTTTTTTGTCGTTTTGGTGCAAGTTTCTCAAAAATAGTGAAAAAGATCGAAAAATTCTTCGAAAAATGACAGAAAAATGACAGACAAAACTGAAATGATAAAAAAAACGACAAAAAAATGACAAAAAAAATGACAGACGAAACTGAAATGACAAAAAAAACGACAAAAAAATGACAAACAAAATGACAGACAAAACTGAAATGACAAAAAAACGACAAAAAATGACAAACAAAATGACAGACAAAACTGAAATGACAAAAAAACCGACAAAAAAATGACAAACAAAATGACAGACAAAACTGAAATGACAAAATAAATGACAAAAAAAATGCAAAAAAAATGACAAAATAAATATTTTGATTTTTTCAACCTTTGCCTGCCTAAGTTTCTTCTAACAGTATGACACCACGCTCCTTTGTCATGCAGCTTCTGCACAAGCACGTCTCTTTACTACGTGTAAAGCTATGAGACGGGTTCTTCGACGTGGTAAGCAACAAGCCCTGCAAGAGCAATTGAAGCTGATCACTGAGAAGAGTTCGGCTTCTGAAGTCCTGCAGAAGTTGAAGGCATTTGTTGGACCCACGAACCCGAAGAAAGCAAAAAGACAGCAGTTGCCATGTGTCAAGGACGTGAATGGTATTCCCTGCAGACTGCCGTCGGAAGCCCTTGATATCTGGATTGCTTTCGTCTTCCAGAGTATGGAAGGTGGTACTCGGCTTCAGTTTGAGCAGCTACGACACATATGGATTCAAGAGCTCAGGAACTTTGCTCAAGATGAGTTCGCAGGTGACCTTCAGACCTTGCCGACGCTGACAGAACTGGAGCTTGCCTTGAGACGCATCCCCAAAGGGAAAGCACGGGGTCCTGACGGGATCCCTGGCGAACTTTGTCACCACCAGGCAGCTGCAATAGCTCGTGTGCTCTACGCACAACTTCTCAAAGTTTGTGTACATGGACAAGAGCCTCTTGCGTTCAAGGGAGGACGCTTGACAGCTGCGTACAAGGGGCGTGGTCCGACGGACGAATGTTCGTCCTATAGATTGCTCCTGATTTCGAATCATCTTGGCAAAGCCCTTCATAGGGCCTTGCGGATGAAGTGTGCACCTCTTTACGAGAAGTTCCTCCAGGCGCAGCAGACGGGAGGGCGTCGGAAGATTCCGGTAAAGCTCCCCTTGCATCAAGCGCCAAGCGCGTGCATTCATACGGTTTGCCTGTGACACTGGCAAATCTTCGGCTGTGCTCTACCTTGACCTCAAAGAGGCATTCTACAGAATTGTTCGTGAGGCACCACTTGGCGGTGAAGTCTCGGATGAATTCATTGGCCTCCTTGCCATGAAGCTCATCAACCTTCCCGATGACTCCTTACATCAGTTGCATGCCTTCCTGAGTGAGCCAACGGCCCTTCAGCAAGCTGGTCTTGACGAGATGCAGTGTCGATGCCTACGTGCTGTGCATGCAAGCACTCACTTTTGGATGGATGGTCAAGATGATGTTTCAAGGACCACAGTGGGAACTCGCCCAGGAGACTGCATGGCGGATCTGGTATTTGGCTTTGCATGGGCCTGCGTCTTGAAGAAGCTCCAGTGCTACATGGAGGAAATCGGTGCATTGCCGCACTTTGCAGCTCATGAGCACATACCATTATTTGGGCATTTTCCGCCTCTACAGGAGCAGAGATCCTTTGTCGGTCCCACTTGGATGGATGATCTGGCTGTTTGCACTCTTGCCAACTGTCCGGAAACTCTTGTTTCGCAGATTGGCTGTGTCGCGGGACAGCTCTTGGACATTTGTGCATTTCATTGCATGCAGCCGAATCTGGCGCGTGGGAAAATGGAACTTATGCTCACGTTCCGTGGCAACAGATCGAGACAGTTCCGTGTCCGATATTATGGCCCCACTGCTGCCACGCATTTTCCAATTGTCCGAGAGAACGGTACTAGCCACATCCAGCTCGTGAGCCGCTACAAGCATTTGGGATGCCTTCTACATCACACAGGAGATCAAGCAGCAGAGGTGCAGATTAAAGCCGCGGTTGGCCATGCTGCTTTCAACGAGCACCGAAGATTCTGTTTGGTAATCCCCACATCGAGCTCAGCAAGCGAGCCGCACTCTTCCATATGCTGGTCATGAGCAAATGTCTATATGGTGCGGAGTCGTGGGTTGCTATGAGTGGTAAAACCATGAAGAAGTTCCATGCGATGATCATCAGGCTTTACCGTCGTCTTCTTCCTCGACAACAAGCGACTGACCACCTTGATGATGACACCATTTTGGTCCAAGTTGCACAGCTTAGTCCTCTTGAGCTGCTCCACCGAGCTAGACTTCGTTATCTTGCGACATTGGTCAAGGCTGACCTGGAGGACGCGTGGGCTCTGCTGGCCGTTGATTCGCATTGGACTGGACTGGTTGAGCAAGCGATGGTATGGATGTGGGATCAACTCAGCAATTCTTCATCACTGCCTGACCCGAGAATCAGCTACCTGCCATGGCTGCAGCTCATCCAATGCAGCCCTCGCTATTGGAAAAGGTTAGTGCGCCGAGCATGTGAGCACAGCATACTCCAGCGACAGAGACGACATCAAGTCCGAGAATTCCATCGCGCTGCTTTCTCGAGGCTAGAAGCTGTTTGCCCAGAACTTCCGGCACCTGGAAGGTCACAGCAGGACCCTCACCCTGAGACGGTGTATGGGTGCCTACTTTGCAAACTCCGATGCCAGAACAGGGCTGGTGAAGCTGCCCATATGTGCAAGGCGCACCGGCAGGTTTCGAGGCTGAGACGTCTCTTTGACAGTCCAGCCTGTCCTGCATGCCTCAAGCACTTTCACACGCTGGCGAAAATGAAAGCCCATCTTTACTACTCTGCAGCATGCCGTGGGCATCTGGATAGCCTTAGCCTGGAGTGCCCTGTTGCACTGGGTGCAGGCTCGCAACAAGATGGACGTCTTGAGCAGATGCATGACAGAGTTCTGCCCCCTGTTCAAGCACATGGACCTTTGAGGCCACCAATTCGAATGAGAGAGGTCATTGTGTTTAATGAAGAACTAAACGAATTTCTCATTCAAGCGGTCACTGAGCACCCTGATCCGACCACGCTGGAACAGCGCGTACGCGGCTTTGCGGAGAACCTGGCCATCTCGTGGACCGACTTCGAAGCCACGCTTCGGTACTTTGTGCTGAACTTTGACGAAGACGATGCGCGAATGTTTCAGATTGACATCACGCTCCTTCGGGACATTGTGACTAAGTTGGTCGACCCGATGACGTGGGACATCTTCGCTGAGACCGGTGCCATGCCTGGATCATACTTACGACCAGACTGGCATGAGAGCCGATGTGAGGACATTGCCGCTCACATCGTTGGCTGCGGCTTTACGCCTCTACCTAGGAGCGTTGGCAGGCACCGAGTCCTCCTGCATGCATTCTGCAGGTAGACGAAGGATTGGAGACCTGCAGTATTTCATCGACAAGCTCGCGACACAGCGTACGGGCTATGTGGTCCATGTGGTGTCACTGGATATTGTGGTTGACACCACTTGGGGTGATGCGACAAATCCGGCAACTCGCAACTTCTGGATCGATGCTATCAGGCGTGGCTTTGTCCTGGCCTTTGTCGGGGGCCACCTTGTGAATCTTGGTCACGTGCCCGCGGCCAAAAGCTCAAAGACCAGGAGACATGCCAAGGACCGAGAATCATCAGAGATGCAGAGCAGCTCTGGGGGTTTGATGACACGACTCTGCGAGAGGTGCACCAGTTGATCATTGGCAACACCCTCTTGTGCTTTGCGCTGTGGGTGATTCTGGAGCTTGCGATTGTTGATGGATTTGCAGTGCTCCAACACCCGGCCGAGCCGGAAGATGCGCCTGAGAAAGCGTCGATTTGGCGCCTCCCTTTTCTTAGGATTCTTCTGGCAATGGACCATGTACAGAAGATCAGGTTCGCACAGGGCTTGATGGGCTCTTTCGCCCCCAAACCAACTCATCTGTTGGTTGTCAATTTGCCGGATCTTTTGACTGATCTGCACAGGAATAGAGCAAGCCATCGGCAAAGACAAGGATGGCCGCTGGAAAACGACGGTGCTCAAGGAGTACGCTCCTGCTTTTTGCAAAAGCATGGCAGAGTCCTTCATCCGCGCACTTGATCAACGCACAGAATCTGATCATGGGCAAGATCCACCTGCTGATTTCCTTCAGCGTTGTAAAGATATGGTCTGTACGGAGTACGGCCAATACATTGGCGTGGGCTATGTTGGCGGTTGACTGGATGTCATGCCAGAATTCAAATGTAGCATGGCCGCAGCGACGACGCTTCAATGTGCCAGAAGGAAAGAATATATATGGGAGCCGTCCAAAAACCCCAGAAAGGTTTTTAGTAAAGGACCTATTCTCGCATTTTTCCCATGGTCTAAAACCTGCATCGCGCAAGTTTCGCGCAAGGGCGGCCCAAGGTACGCGCAAGTACTATTGTTATCATTATTACAAATACTATTTTTAATTAACATTTTGATTACTACTACTACTACTACGACGACGACTACTACCACTACCACTACCACTACCACTACCACTACCACTACTACTACTACTACTACTACTAGTCCTACTATTCCTACTACTATTACTACTACTACTACCACTACCACTACTACTACTACTACCACTACTACTACTACTACCACTACTACTACTACTACTACTACCACTACTACTACTACTACCGTATCTGATTTAGATCTTAAATATTAATATCTCGAGTTGATAAACATAGATAACCAGGGTGGTAAATAGGCCATCCAAAGAAAAAGGAGCAGATAGATAGATAGATAGATAGATAGATAGATAGATAGATAGAGATAAAGCAGCCAACGCGGTCCGGAAGACATGCAGCAGCAGTCCGGAGATGGTGAGCAGGAAGGTGTTTCAGAGTGGTTTCAGACCTCTTTTGGGCTTGTTTTTTGGGTACCCCCAGCTTTGGGAGATGAAAAAAGAAAGAGAAAAGGTAGAGAAAGAGAGAGAGAGAGAGAGACAGAGAGAGGAAGAGGGAAAGAGAGAGAGAGAGAGACAGAGAGAGGAAGAGGGAGAGGAAAGAGAGAGAGCGTTGTAAATGGTGAGCAGCGGGGTGTTTCAGAGTGGTTTCAGACCTCTTTTTGTCCGTAGGCTACCTCAGCTTTGGAGAAAAAACAGGAAAGAACGGGAAAAGAAAGAAGAGAAGGGAGAAAGAGACAGAGAGAAAGAAGAAGTCTTGAGACGGTGAGCAGGAAGATGTGTCGAACTGGTTTCAGACCTCTTTTGGGGCCGGTTATGGGGCTACCTAGTTCTTAAGACATCCAAAAGAAGGGGCTCAAAACAGATTGTACTTGAAACACATGCGGTCCGGAAAGACGTGCAACGGTCCGGAAAAGCAAGCACCTAAAACGTACTCTAATTGTAGATATCGCGGTCCGGAAAGACGTGCAACGGTCCGGAACAGCAAGCACCCAAAACGTACTCTAATCGTAGCGATTGCGGTCCGGAAAGACCTGCAGCGGTCCGGAAAAGCAAGCACCTAAAACGTACTCTAATTGTAGATATCGCGGTCCGGAAAGACATGCAGCGGTCCGGAAAAGCAAGCACCCAAAACGTACTCATCTTTCCGGACCGCTGCATGCCTTTCCGGACCGCAATCGCTACGATTAGAGTATGTTTTGGGTGCTTGCTTTTCCGGACCGCTGCAGGTCTTTCCGGACCACAATGGCTACAATTAGAGTACGTTTTGGGTGCTTGCTTTTCCGGACCGCTGCAGGTCTTTCCGGACCACAATGGCTACAATTAGAGTACGTTTTGGGTGCTTGCTTTTCCGGACCGCTGCATGTCTTTCCGGACCGCGATATCTACAATTAGAGTACGTTTTAGGTGCTTGCTTTTCCGGACCGCTGCAGGTCTTTCCGGACCGTAATGTCTACAATTAGAGTACGTTTTGGGTGCTTGCTTTTCCGGACCGCTGCAGGTCTTTCCGGACCACAATGGCTACAATTAGAGTACGTTTTGGGTGCTTGCTTTTCCGGACCGCTGCAGGTCTTCCCGGACCGCGATATCTACAATTAGAGTACGTTTTGGGTGCTTGCTTTTCCGGACCGCTGCATGTCTTTCCGGGCCGCAATGGCTACAATTAGAATACGTTTTGGGTGCTTGCTTCTCCGGACCGCTGCTCATCTTTCCGGACCGCAATGTCTACAATTAGCGTGCGTTTTGGGTGCTCGCTTTTCCGGACCGCTGCATGCCTTTCCGGACCGCAATCGCTACGATTAGAGTACGTTTTGGGTGCTTGCTTTTCCGGACCGTTGCACGTCTTTCCGGACCGCATGTGTTTCAAGTACAATCTGTTTTGAGCCCCTTCTTTTGGATGTCTTAAGAACTAGGTAGCCCCATAACCGGCCCCAAAAGAGGTCTGAAACCAGTTCGACACATCTTCCTGCTCACCGTCTCAAGACTTCTTCTTTCTCTCTGTCTCTTTCTCCCTTCTCTTCTTTCTTTTCCCGCTCTTTCCTGTTTTTTCTCCAAAGCTGAGGTAGCCTACGGACAAAAAGAGGTCTGAAACCACTCTGAAACACCCCGCTGCTCACCATTTACAACGCTCTCTCTCTTTCCTCTCCCTCTCCTCTCTCTCTCTCTCTCTCTCGCCTTCTGTTTGTCTCCATCTTCCATCTTCCTCTCTCTCCTCTCTCTCTCTCTCTATCTCTTTCCCTCTTCCTCTCTCTGTCTCTCTCTCTCTTTCTCTACCTTTTCTCTTTCTTTTTTCATCTCCCAAAGCTGGGGGTACCCAAAAAACAAGCCCAAAAGAGGTCTGAAACCACTCTGAAACACCTTCCTGCTCACCATCTCCGGACTGCTGCTGCATGTCTTCCGGACCGTGTTGGCTGCTTTATCTCTATCTATCTATCTATCTATTTATCTATCTATCTATCTGCTCTTTAAATGTATTTCCTTGTATGTTGTGTTCAAGTCTTTTCTGTCTGTAAATTGTTCTTTTCATCAAGGTCAGCTAGACCCCCCGAAGGGGTCTGAAACCACTCTGAAACCGCTCTGAAACCACAGAAGTTCAACACGTGCAGAGCTACTTCCCAGTACTACTTCCCAGTATTACTGTGTACTACAAAGCTTGCACAAACCACTTCCCAGTACTACTGTGTACTACAAAGCTTGCACAAAGCACTTCCCAGTACTACTGTGTACTACAAAGCTTGCACAAAGCACTTCCCAGTACTCCTGTGTACTACAAAGCTTGCACAAAGCAAGTACTACTTTGTACTACAAAGCTGCACAACTAGTACTTGCACAAACTACAGTAAACTACACTTACCCAGTACTACTGTGTACTACAAAGCTCGCACAGTACTAGTACTTGCACAAACTACTTCCCAGTACTACTGTACTTTGTACTACAAGGCACAAAAAGTTGTTCCCAGTACTTTGTGTACTACAAAGCTTGCACAACTACTTCCCAGTACTACTTTGTACTACAAGGCTTGCAAAGACTACTTCCCAGTACTACTGTGTACTACAAAGCTTGCAACAACTACTTCCCAGTACTACTTTGTACTACAAGGCTTGCAAAGTCGTTCCCAGTACTACTGTGTACTACAAAACTTGCAACAACTACTTCCCAGTACTACTTTGTACTACAAAGCTTGCACAAAGTCGTTCGCAGTACTACTTTGTACTACAAAGCTTGCACAAACTCGTTCCAAGTACTACTGTGTACTACAAAGCTTGCACAAAGCACTTCCCAGTACTACTGTGTACTACAAAGCTTGCACAAAGCACTTCCCAGTACTACTTTGTACTACAAAGCTTGCACAAACTACTTCCCAGTACTACTGTGTACTGCAAAGCTTGCACAAACTACTTCCCAGTACTACTTTGCACTACAAAGCTTGCACAAACTACTTCCCAGTACTACTTTGTACTACATGGCTTGCACAAACTACTTCCCAGTACTACTTTGCACTACAAAGCTTGCACAAACTACTTCCCAGTACTACTTTGCACTACAAAGCTTGCACAAACTACTTCCCAATACTTTGTACTACAAAGCTTGCACAAACTACTTCCCAGTACTACTGTGTACTACAAAGCTTGCACAAACTACTTCCCAGTACGAAATACTAAGTGAATACTAAATATTTAACATTCGAAAACAAGTACGAGAATAATGATGAAAAACAACTGAAATGATGAAAGTGATCCGGGCGTGTGGTCGCGCAAGAAACGCGCAAGGTTGGCGCAAGCTCGGCCCAAGAGGCCTTTGTGGGAACAGTAATTTAGGACAACCCCCATATATATATATATAGTGCCTAATAAAAATCCAATTTCAACGGGTTGTTCCCGTTGTCATGGTTTAGCATAATTTGTCCCATTGAAAATTTGTCCCATGAAATGTTCTGTTTATCTGCAAAAATCTTGCCCATCCCCCAACGTTCGTGATGACATCCCCAGAGTTCACCGAACTCTGTGGATGCCACCTGCACGCGCAGGTCCTTCTGTTGGTGTCAGAATGTATGCAGCCAGGGCCGGGCACCCCAGTGATGCTGCTAAGTAAGTGGTGAAAGTAGGAGTTGAGAGGCCCTGAAACGGGTAAAGCTAGGTGATATAAATGGTTTGTTGATACGTTCGATATCTTGTTTTCTTTTGATTTGGATGGCAGGTATTTACCAAGCAGCTACTTTGTTGGCAGGGCATAGTTCATCGATGGCTATGACAAGTGGCAGAGTTCATCGACTTCGATGATCCCGGAAAGAGTGGCTGTGATGTTTCTACCTATTGGCAGCTTGATGTTTCATCAGAAATATACGCGTGTTTGAAGATGTTTTGTGTACGCGCAAAGGATTGTTTCTTTTCGTCTTAAATGCTGATAAAATGATAAACCACTAGGGAGGTAGCCTTTTCTCAGACAATCCAGAATGTTTATAACACATATGTGTGTGTTCTTCAGCCTGTGGCGATCATCTCAATTGAAGTGTCGTCTAGATGTCTGGATGGGTTGAACCCGCCCAGCAAAGCCAGGATTTCCTGTAGATGCTCTCTTCAGCCTCTGGTGGCATCAAACGTGGCGGGAAAATCCCCGAACTCAATGGAGGTTTAGATAGGTTTAGTTTACTGTGAACATCTTGGAACTCAATTGTGGATTTTCAATTGCCACGTTTGGTTACCAAAGGGTAACCCATCCACTTTCCCACTGAAATCTCAACAACTCCCAAGAACACGTAAGAATTACCAGCAATAGATACACCCAAGGTGCCCCACGTCAGGGTGTTGGTTCAACAGGGGAATGCATTTCCGTCATTGACGCTTATCATCATGAAATCCAAGATTTCTGTGGGAAGGTTTTAACCTAAATGGGGCATAGTTAGCTAAATTGACTTATAACTAGGTGAACTCAGGTTTATAGGGGATATACCTACAGTCAGATGGGTTTATAAGACAACTTTGTACATATTTGGAACCATTTACGGGTTGTTTTCTATGAAGGGATGGGATTAGAATAAAAAAACTGCACATTGGATAGTAAAAACCGAAGGTTTTTTCCCATATTATTTCGAGAAAAGCCAGCAAGTGACTGCTTAATTTGAGGTGTTCGGATCAGTTTTACCAGGAAGTTTCTTCGCTTTAAACATCTTTATAAACTACAAGTTGGGGGTGGTTGAGTCGATGTTCATGGCTCAACTGCATTGTTGGATGGGTTCAATCATACCGGCCTGGTGAACCTACAAAAAGCTATTGAACATGGCCCAGTCGAAATAGTGGATTTACCCAGGAAAAATGGTGATTTTCCAGTTCTCAACATGTCAGCAAAAACCGGAGGGTTTTTTTCGCAATTTGGGGTTGATTCGATCTGCAACTTTCCGAAATGGCAATTTCTGGGGTTGAATCCCCCATTTTCTTGGTTCAATTTACTGCATGGTTGGTGCTCGCAATTTTGGGTCGCTGAAAAAAAACAGTTTTGTTGCTTGGATTGAAAAACAAAAGGTTGGTTAAATATCCACATTTCGTTGATTGATGGCCTTATGTCTATCCTCTGCCCCACTTACCCTCTGGTAAACTAACATAACTATGGAAAATCACATAAAATCACCATTTTTAATGGGTAAATCCACTATAAATGGCCATTTTCAATAGCTTTTTGTAGGTTTACCAGGCCGGGTACTATGCCTCCTAACCAGCCAAGGTCTCCGCTGTCTTTACGTAGCTTCTCGAAGCTTGAGTTGAGCTTGTCGGTCTTGGATGCGACCAATCTGGAGTGGCTTGGTTTGATCTGGATGAATTATGCTTGGGTTTAATAGGGGTTTAATCGATAAATGATCTCGTTCTAACCAGCAGAAATAGGGGGTTTAATGGATAAATGATCTGGTTGGTGGTTTCAAACATTAATTTTAACATTTCATATCTGGGATGTCATCCTTCCCATTGACTTTCACTCCATCATTTTTCAAGATGGTGAAATTGCACCACCAACCAAACTAAGTGGTTTTTTTGGTTGGTGTATAACAAAAGTACTAAGTGGTATGAACCACCAAGTAGTGACCTACCAAGTAGTGATCTCAATTTGAGCTCACTGGCATGATGGGACTCGGGGCACCATCCCAACTTATGATTCAGCCAGATGTGCATCGTCGGCAGATATGTGTGTTGGCCATCACACTATATTCAAACCCTACAATGTGAGGCCCCCCAAGAGATCTAAGTTGGTTAACAAAAGCCCCAGTAACTATAGTTATAAGTACCATATACCATAGTTATTGGAGTTATAAACCAACTTTAGATATCTTGGGAGCCTCACATTGTAGAAAATCTAGATATAAACTAACTTGCCTATGGGGGCCCGCATTGTGGACCATGGTAATTACCCATAAGCTGGGCTGGTTTATGTTCACCTGTCCTAAGCAAGTGGATGTACCCACCATAAATTGGAGAAGTACTGCAATAGTTTTTTTGCCAGAAATGTGAATGGTTACTAAACAGTTTACCCTCTGGTTATTTAACATAGCCATGGTATAGATGGCCCATGGAAATAGATGGTTTACCTATTAATAGCATGGTGATTTTCCATGGCGAATTGTTAGTCATAACCAGATGGTAAAAGGAAAAACGACTTGCAGGGCGTCTGATATTGGCACTGATAATATGACAAGTGTCAGCCGCCAGAGAAACCATCAGGAAACAAGTTTTGTTTTTGTGATTCTTAGTGCTAATTTCTTCATTGCTACTTCGATACATCTTATTTATGCTAGCGGATCCTTTACCGGCCCACAAAACTGGGGTGGGGCGGGGTGGGGTGGGGCAATAACGTTCACTTACTTGCGCACTTCTATGATGTGAGGCCACGGCACGTTCACTTGCACTTGCGCACATACGTCATGCTACGTTGAAGATGTCTTACGTCACGCATGGGGTGGGGTGGGGTGGGGCAATAGCGTTCACTTACTTGCGCACTTCTATGATGTGAGGCCACGGCACGTTCACTTGCACTTGCGCACATACGTCATGCTACGTTGAAGATGTCTTACGTCACGCATGGGGTGGGGTGGGGTGGGGCAATAGCGTTCACTTACTTGCGCACTTCTATGATGTGAGGCCACGGCACGTTCACTTGCACTTGCGCACATACGTCATGCTACGTTGAAGATGTCTTACGTCACGCATGGGGTGGGGTGGGGTGGGGCAATAGCGTTCACTTACTTGCGCACTTCTATGATGTGAGGCCACGGCACGTTCACTTGCACTTGCGCACATACGTCATGCTACGTTGAAGATGTCTTACGTCACGCATGGGGTGGGGTGGGGTGGGGCAATAGCGTTCACTTACTTGCGCACTTCTATGATGTGAGGCCACGGCACGTTCACTTGCACTTGCGCACATACGTCATGCTACGTTGAAGATGTCTTACGTCACGCATGGGGTGGGGTGGGGTGGGGCAATAGCGTTCACTTACTTGCGCACTTCTATGATGTGAGGCCACGGCACGTTCACTTGCACTTGCGCACATACGTCATGCTACGTTGAAGATGTCTTACGTCACGCATGGGGTGGGGTGGGGTGGGGCAATAGCGTTCACTTACTTGCGCACTTCTATGATGTGAGGCCACGGCACGTTCACTTGCACTTGCGCACATACGTCATGCTACGTTGAAGATGTCTTACGTCACGCATGGGGTGGGGTGGGGTGGGGCAATAGCGTTCACTTACTTGCGCACTTCTATGATGTGAGGCCACGGCACGTTCACTTGCACTTGCGCACATACGTCATGCTACGTTGAAGATGTCTTACGTCACGCATGGGGAGGGGTGGGGTGGGGCAATAGCGTTCACTTACTTGCGCACTTCTATGATGTGAGGCCACGGCACGTTCACTTGCACTTGCGCACATACGTCATGCTACGTTGAAGATGTCTTACGTCACGCATGGGGTGGGGTGGGGTGGGGTGGGGCAATAACGTTAACTTACTATCAAGTCTTCGGGATCTACAAGCGAAGGCAGGGAAGCAACACTGACAGGACCGGGACTCCAAAAAAATAAGTTTTAAACGTTTAAAACATTTTCAAGTTCCTGATTCCAAGCACTAATTCAGTCGCAGGATTTGCAATCTCTATGCTTTGCCACTGGCAACTTCAAAGCAATTTGGAAAGCCTCCGCCAGAGTCAAAGAGAAGAATCTTGGAAACAGGAGCCATGCCTGACATAGGTCGAAAGGATAGTCGTGGAAAGACAACCTTGTTGCTTGCTGATGGAGCACCTTGCTACAAAGGCTTGTCAAAGATGTCCAAACTTCTTCTTCGACAATGCAACCACTCCAAAGGTGTCTTTTCGGTTTGGCGCCCAGTCCACGGACGTGGCTCCGTTAGGGTGCACACAGGAGGCATTGATGCCTATTGGACTTTGCTAAAGGATGGAATACCAAATTCCATTAACAGCACAGTTGGTGTTAAGCCCAACAAAGTCTTGTGGAAATACATGAGAAGTCAGCAGTGGCGTTGGGAATGTCATGACAAAGACATCCTGGCCGAAACTGGACAAACCCTGGCGACGTTCTGAAAAACGAAAAAGTCGTGTCAGTATCCGACTCGTTTTAAGACACAGAACCCTGTAAGGGTTCACAAGACATATTTTTTTGAAAAGAATAAGAGACTATTTGGCCTCAAGAAATTGACACGCTACTGTCGCGACAGAAAGATTTTATCATAATCGTGGGACGGTGAAAGATCCGGCGGGTTTATTTATGTATTGTTTGTATTACAATAATGATCAATCATGATTGTTATAGTTGTTGTTAGCCTTTAAGTACAATCATCATAACATATCTATCTCAGATCTGACAGATAATATGTAAGTTTTTGATTCTCGTAACGTATTTTGAGTACGATCTATTTCACTGATTATCCCAAAGCCCCGAAAGGTTAGCTAGACAAAGTCCTAAAGTTTATCTTTGGTTAAGTGACCTTGCTGGTTATTACAATTTTCACTTTTAAAGGCTATTAATAAGTGAATAAAAACTGAAAAATGTGAGTGATTCACAATAAAACGACCTTACAACAGTGACATAGTGATCATAATATTCTCATAGTATTAGTTTTGATAACTTCTAAATACCAGTAGAACACTATTTTCACATAGTTATCTCAGGTATTGAAAAAAGTTATCTTACTGGTAGTATTAGTTATTTGTAGTCTACTTAACTTATACTTCTGATTATTATTTGCAACCTCTGATTGTAATTACTTTAAGTATTACTAATCAGAAGTTATTACCCTCTGGTAAATTAACATAGACCCTGAAAATGACCAATTTATAGTGGAAACTAGTCTTCAAAACCCTCTCTCTCTGATTTTTGCCTCAGGTTCATCTCATTCGCGCAGAGCCTTCTCCACTCGGACTTCGTCTCGTTGGCCTTGGATCGCGCACATTTTGGGCTGCCGTTGTTCTCGTGGCTGGGACGGAACGGTTCCGAGGGAACATGGGATTTTAAGGTGGTTTCACTGGCATCTGGCAACTGGCAATGGTTGAGTTCAGCCACAAAAAATGCCGTGTTTTTAAGTGGTTTAAGTGGCAAAAATGGTGATAAAAGCATAAAAATTGGTGAAAATTATAGGAGTTTCTGAGATTTTAACATCCGAATTCTCTGTAACTGAGTGATTTCACCCCTGTGATGAGCGCGTACCTGAAATGAAATCCATCCGAAGTTCTTGCTGTTTTGGTATCCGAATCGTTGGGCGAAAATATAAAGAATCTCTGGCATGGGAATCAAAAAGGATCAATCTCATCTCCTAAGCAACCAAGAACTGTTTCTGATTCGGGGAAGATGATCAAGCAGAATTCAAATTTGTGAATCATCACCCACCAATCGTCACTGGAACAATCAACGCTTCCATTTAGGGATTCCGCATCAAGATCGTGGGAAGTTGACGGATAAGAATGACATGACTAATCTTCGCATCTTCATTCCCCGGAAAGAATCAAAGAAATCACCTAGATATAGGTACCCTTCGGTGTCACCAACAAACATATATATATATATAGTTGTTCCAAAAAAGAAGCTGTCAGATTCTTTTAGTGAAATTTACAGTGTTTTGTGACCAGAATCTGTATATCCAATATATTATCCTTTTTTTATGTATATAATATAATTATAGTATTTACATTCTACTCTAGTCATCCTAGAGTAGATAGTGAATCTGGTCTTAAAACCAGGATGATCCCCAGTCAAAAGCGTGAAAAAAAAAACTATTAAATTTACAAGTCGTGAGGCCCCCGGCCACGATAGCGTTCAGTTGGTGCAAATAACTCCAATAGCTATGGTTTTGGTACTTATAACGAACTAGTTACTGGGGCTTTTGTTAACCAACGTTCACATCATTGGGGGGCCTCACATTGTAGGGGAATAACCATCCATAAACAGCCGCATGACTTACCATCCGGGTTGACTCAGTGTATGCGGCATATATCTTTAGACTCGTTGGTTTTCGCAGTGTTTTTTTCAACCCCCTGCTGGTTGATCATGATAGGGAATCACACTCACCAATATATTGGGGATTAATCCAAGAACGGGGAATCTCGTTCTTAACCAACCAGGATTTTCATGGAATGATGACGAGGGATGGTTTATAGTAGATCTAACTACAATTAATGGGGTTTATAAACCAACAAACATCACTGGGCGGCACCACTTTATATAAACCAACCAGGATTTTTCATGGAATGATGACGAGGGATGGTTTATAGTAGATCTAACTACAGTTAATGGGGTTTATAAACCAACAAACATCACT
Source organism: Cladocopium goreaui (assembly GCA_947184155.2). Lineage (NCBI taxonomy): Eukaryota > Dinophyceae > Suessiales > Symbiodiniaceae > Cladocopium > Cladocopium goreaui. The sequence continues at coordinate 281,251 of CAMXCT020002946.1, forward strand.
GGGCGGCACCACTTTATATAAACCAACCAGGATTTTTCCTGGAATGATGACGAGGGATGGCTTGAACACTACTCACTTCGCCGACCCAGGCGAAGTGGCCTTCGCACGGACTTCTTCTTGTTGCTTCTGGGGTTACTTCGTCCGGACTCCTGGTGGTAGGCGACTAAGCCCCTTTTCAAGTTGGGTTCTTGTTAAAAAAAAGAGAGACTTGGTAGAATTCTAGAAACTCTAATTCTAAAATAGTGATAACCTTTAATTGTATTCAATTGTGACTTTTCTAATATGTTCTATCTTTGTCTGGGTTTAGTGTTCAAATGATGGTGAAAGGCTACTTTCATAATCAAACAACAGTTGGTTATGTCCCCCATGGAGCTGTTAATTGAGAAAGCAGAACATGCCTTTGGTGCAGCTAGCTAGTTTTGCTTATAAGTATAGGCCTTTTGTGGAGTTCTGTGGTGGATATTAATCATGACATATCGAGAGCCCAAGACGTCGTGTTATTTTACGGACCAAGAACCCATCGAGTTCATATTGTTGTCCTCAAAATAGCCAGAAATCCAATCAGAAATGAACAGTAACGAGGGTAATCTGATTGGTGGTTTGGAGCATTTTTTGTGACTTTCCATATATTGGGAATGTCATCATCCCAACTAACTTTCATATTTTTCAGAGGGGTAGGTATACCACCAACCAGTAATAGTGGTTATAATAGTGATTAATACCTGATCAATGTGGGTAAAACTGGCTGTCATGTTTACCATCCCCCAGTCATCACCAGTTTTATAGGTGGGATATCTTTACCATTCCCAGTCCTTGTTTTTTCAGAGTTTTTCAAGGTTGACCTTTCCAAATCGAGCCAATTTCTTCAGAAATCAGAAGGATTTAAGGAATCTGACTGGGCTGAGTACAACTTCATCTGCCATCTTTTGCCGGGATATATATATATATACACACTGCATTATGCTGCATTATACTGCTTAAGTATCAGCTTAAGTATCAGCCAGATCAGGGTTTTTTCATCCGAGATCTTGCGAGATCTGAGATTGTTTCGAGAACCAACTTGCCAATTCTCAACGTTCACGCTGAAAAAACTTCTCACTTTGCCAAACAGTTTGGCACCTTGCGTCCAAAAGTTTTGTTGTTGCATCATCCCAGTGAAAATTTAGTTAACGCCGGTTGATAGCCATTTAGTAACCAATAACTTCACCATCAAGATCCACCATAAATTCACCATATACGTGATATATTGGTGGATTATGGTGATATATGGATATATATAACCACCATAATCATATATCATAAATTCACCATAGATGTTATCAACGCTTCCATTATGGTAGATATATGGTGATAACGTCCCCGATTTGTATCGTCGCCTTGCCCCGAAGTCGACATGGCTCCAGCATTTGGCACCTGGACAGATGCGCCTGCCGGCCCGGGATGCCTGGCGTTGTTCCAGCGTTCAAAAACCCCTGGGTTTCAATGTATTTTTTGTTTAAAAAGAAACGTACCATGAAAAATATGAGGACATATAGTTGATAAATGATGGTTGGATGTTCTTTATGTTTTTTGAAGGAAATGCCACCATTAAAATTGAACGATTGAACGGCTACAAGGCTTGACCGTCGACCTTTGCCACAGAAATGAGAAATGAGCCAGCATGATTTTTTGGGGTTGTACCATGACAAATTACAAATATAGACATACAATGTGAGGCCCCCGTTCGATAGCTAAGTGGGTGCAAATAACTCCAATGTCACTATGGTTTATGGTACTTATTACTATAATTACTGGGGCGAATCTAAACCAACTTACAACTGGGGGGCCTCACATTGTAGTTGATAAATGATTGATGAGTTTGATTGCTGAAGGGTACTTCGTTCTGGGTATTCATGTGGCATGGCTTAGCTCCTTCGCCGAATGGGTACGAAAAGCATATTTCTATACCTGTCATTTGTCATTGTTGTTTTGAAAAAACCTGGCTATATATTCTTTTGTAAATATCAATAGTATCTATTTACAATTATTTTCAACTATAAATGGGCTAACGCCCTGGTGCCGCCGACCCCCCATTAAGGGGGGGCAAGGCAGGGGTCGGCGGAGATTCACACACACATAGAGAGAGAGAGATATATATATATACTTGGACCTGCCAGTTCCTTCAAAGATGTGGGATTTCTGGAATTTGCAGGTTTTGAAGGGGAAAACCCGCTGTTTGGTTTTGAGGCTTTCAAGGCCTGCCCAAAACGTGCCACATACCAGTTTCAAAGCTGAAGAGAAACAGCTTGTGAGGCCTAGGGAGGTACCATGGCCAAGCAAGCGGCACGCCTTCGAAAGCTGCTGCGGAAGGTTGTGAGGTTCTAAGGCCTTCGAAAGCTGCTGCGGAAGTTTTGAAGCTTTTAAGGCCTGCCAAAAACGCGCCACATAGCAGTTTTCGAAGCCCAATAGAAACAGCTTGTGGGGCCTAGGGAGGTACCACGGCCAAGCAAGCGGGACGCCTTCGAAAGCTGCTGCGGAGGGGTGTGAAGTTCTAAGGCCTTCGAAAGCTGCTGCGGAGGTTTTGCAGCTTTTGAGGCCTGCCCAAAACGTGCCACATAGCAGTTTCGAAGCCCAATAGAAACAGCTTGTGGGGCCTAGGGAGGTACCATGGCCAAGCAAGCGGTACGCCTTCGAAAGCCGCTGCGGAGGGTTGTGAGGTTCCAAGGCCTTCGAAAGCTGCTGCGGAGGTTTTGAGGCTTTTGAGGCCTGCCCAAAACGTGCCACATAGCAGTTTCGAAGCCCAATAGAAACAGCTTGTGGGGCCTAGGGAGGTACCATGGCCAAGCAAGCGGCACGCCTTCGAAAGCTGCTGCGGAGGGTTGTGAGGTTCTAAGGCCTTCGAAAGCTGCTGCGGAGGTTTTGAGGCTTTTGGGGCCTGCCCAAAACGTGCCACATAGCAGTTTCGAAGCCCAATAGAAACAGCTTGTGGGGCCTAGGGAGGTACCATGGCCAAGCAAGCGGCACGCCTTCGAAAGCTGCTGCGGAGGGCTGTGAGGTTATAAGGCCTTCGAAAGCTGCTGCGGAGGTTTTGAGGCTTTTGAGGCCTGCCCAAAACGTGCCACATAGCAGTTTCGAAGCCCAATAGAAACAGCTTGTGGGGCCTAGGGAGGTACCATGGCCAAGCAAGCGGCACGCCTTCGAAAGCTGCTGCGGAGGGTTGTGACGTTCCAAGGCCTTCGAAAGCTGCTGCGGAGGTTTTGCAGCTTTTGAGGCCTGCCCAAAACGTGCCACATAGCAGTTTCGCAGCCCAATAGAAACAGCATGGCCAAGCAAGCGGCACGCCTTCGAAAGCTGCTGCGGAGGGCTGTGAGGTTCCAAGGCCTTCGAAAGCTGCTGCGGAGGTTTTGAGGCTTTTAAGGCCTGCCCAAAACGTGCCACAAAGCAATTTCGAAGCCGAATAGAAACAGCTTGTGGAGCCTAGGGAGGTACCATGGCCAAGCAAGCGGCACGCCTTCGAAAGGTGCTGCAGAGGGTTGTGAGGTTCTAAGGCCTTCGAAAGCTGCTGCGGAGGTTTTGAGGCTTTTGAGGCCTGCCCAAAACGTGCCACATAGCAGTTTCGAAGCCCAATAGAAACAGCTTGTCGAGCCTAGGGAGGTACCATGGCCAAGCAAGCGGCACGCCTTCGAAAGCTGCTGCGGGGGGTTGTGAGGTTGTAAGGCCTTCGAAAGCTGCTGCGGAGGTTTTGAGGCTTTTGAGGCCTGCCCAAAACGTGCCACATAGCAGTTTCGAAGCCCAAGAGAAACAGCTTGTGGGGCCTAGGGAGGTACCATGGCCAAGCAAGCGGCACGCCTTCGAAAGCTGCTGCGGAGGGTTGTGAGGTTCCAAGGCCTTCGAAAGCTGCTGCGGAGGTTTTGAGGCTTTTGAGGCCTGCCCGAAAACGTGCCACATAGCAGTTTCGAAGGCCAAGAGAAACAGCTTGTGGGGCCTAGTGAGGTACCATGGCCAAGCAAGCGGCACGCCTTCGAAAGCTGCTGCGGAGGGGTGTGAGGTTCAAACGCCTGCGAAAGCTGCTGCGGAGGTTTTGAGGCTTTTAAGGCCTGCCCAAAACGTGCCACATAGCAGTTTCGAAGCCCAATAGAAACAGCTTGTGGGGCCTAGGGAGGTACCATGGCCAAGCAAGCGGCACGCCTTCGAAAGCCGCTGCGGAGGGTTGTGAGGTTTTGAGGCCTTCGAAAGCTGCTGCGGAGGTTTTGAGGCTTTTGAGGCCTGCAGTTTCGAAGCCCAAGAGAAACAGCTTGTGGGGCCTAGGGAGGTACCATGGCCAAGCAAGCGGCACGCCTTCGAAAGCTGCTGCGTAGGTTTTGAGGCTTTGAAGCCAAAGCCGGCACAAGGCCATGCCGCACACCTACGGTGATCCCGGGCGCCGCCCCGCCTAGGCCAAGGCTAGGCAGGGGTCGGCGGATATATATATATATACAGATAGTTATATATATATATACAGATATATATTGTCCTACCAAGGTTGTCTACGGCAATTCCTAAAGGGTGGCTTTTGGATCTGTGGATCTTTGGATCCCACGGCTTTCCTCCTCTAAGGGGCCCTGCTGCGACCAGAGGCGACCTGCTGCTGGGCCTTGTTTGTCGTGACCGACTACTTGGTGGCGAACTACCCACGAATCGTGGTTGTGGGTTATGACCCCAGTTATTTTCAGTGGATTAATCCATATTAATCCTACTTATCCCATGTAAATCACTGGGGTTATAACCACAACCACGATTCGTGGGTAGTTCACCACCAAGTAGAGACTGCGAGTTTTTTGTTGGCCATTTGGATGGGAAGATGTACCGGACTCGTATCTACGATTGGTAGATCATCAAAAAAAAGGGACACAACCTACCCTGAAATATTGGGAATATCCCCACAAAATATGGCCTTATATTGTACAGTACCTCCATTTTAGGATCCTGGAATTCCCATTGATTGGGGAAGTCACTGAGATTTTTGTTTATGGGATTTACCCTCTGGTAAATAAACATAGACCCTGAAAATAGCCAATTTTTAATGGAAACTAGTCTTCCAACCCCGATGACTGCCAGGGTCCAACTGTTAATTTACCAGAGGGTAACCAATAAACGGAAATATGATGGGATATGGCATGTTTCTTTCTGGGTAAAGCAAGCGGTGCGTTGGGTTATGTTGGGTTACTTGCATGTCCTTTGTGTCGCATGTGGGCAAGGAGCCAAGGATGATATCAAGATCAATGGTTGGAAAACTGCATGAATTTGGCTGTTGTCAAGCTGGCTGGTGGTTTCAAACGGTTGTTTTTGCACAATATATGGGATAATCCTTCCCATTGACTTTCATATTTTTCAAGATGGTTAAAACCACCAACCAGATAGTCGACATGGGAAACACCCCATTCCTGGAGGAACACCTCTGCCAGTTCTGCGATTCCAAGATTGAAATGCCAGACGAAATCCTTTTTTTCCAAATCGCTTACCCTCTGGTAAACGTTGACCAAAAACTATGGAAAATCACCATGTTTAATCGGAAAATCAACTATTTCTATGGCCATTTTCAATAGCAAACTGTTAGTCATTACCAGATTGTATATTTGCATGTTTTACTATTTTTCGCTGGTTGCACCCCATTGCTTACTGGTTAAGTCATGTTAGATCTCCATGTTTGCTGCCACTGGACAGACCCTTCAGTGGCGTGCGGCCCATGAGGGTACATTCGGTTTCGTGGGAGGCCCAGAGGTTTTTTTTGAAATCTGGAGGGCTGAAAAAAACCAACGCACTGACCCGGCCTGGTAAACCTACAAAAAGCTATTGAAAATTGCCATAGAAATAGTGAGTTTTCCCATGAAAAATTAGGTCATTTTCCTGATTTTCCCTAGTTATGTTAGTTTACCAGAGGGTAAGAAGTTTCAAAAGCCTCATGTTTGGTTGATGATTGCAATTACTGTACTTACTGTAGTTATTTAATAGGGGGTTCCACCATGAAACTATGGGGATATTGCTTTTAGATCACAAACTTTTGTGGATATCATGATATCACTGATAAATGATGGTCGGTTGATGATTATAGGTTATACTAATTACCCAATATAGGCATTATCATAGAAATCATAATGAAACAGACTTCAAAGGATTGTTAATAGGTTCATGATTATTGGGAAGATGTTCCTGCAGTTTTACTTGGTGATCAACTGGAACCAAAGAACACTGTCTTCAGAGCCATGTTAGACTTGGGGATTTCTTAAAATGGTGGATCCCCGCAGCCATGTTAGCACCACCATCAGCATCATCATCATCATCACCATCATCATCATCATCATTATCACCATCATCATCATCATCATCAGCATCATCATCATCATCATCCTCATCATAATCCGCATTATTCAACATTATTTCCCACTCCACCACACTGTTTGGAGCCTCTTGCCGGCATAATTTTTCGAAAAGGCAACCCTCTGGATGTCAGGAGCATGCGAACACCGATATACAGGCCTGCTTGCAGAAAACTACATCCGATTGGATGCAGAATGGAAGGAGACGGTTAACAGCAAAAGAGCGAAGAAAACTGCTCGAATGCGACCAGGAGACTGGTCCATGGCAGAGCCATTGATCCAATTTCAAGTCACAATATATCGCATATATAATAGAGGCTATACATGCAACTATATTGTATAAATATATAACCATGAGTGTAGGAAAGATGATGAGGTTGCGGTGCCTGTGTGTGCACGGGAACATGAACGTTATTGTCCCATCCAACCCCACCCCACCGGTAACTGATCATGAAAGAGCAGTGCCTGCGTCTGCACGAGAGCAGAAGAACGTTATTGTCCCACCCCACCCCACCGGTAACTGATCATGAAAGAGCAGCGCCTGTGTCTGCAGGACAGCAAGAAAGATGATGAGGTTGCGGTGCCTGTGTGTGCACAGGAATATGAGCGTTATTGTCCCACCCCACCCCACAGCACCCCACAGCGAAAGATGATGAAAGTGCAGTGACTTTTTCCAGAATGAGACATGATGAGGGTGTGCAAGTGAGTGACATTTTGCTCACTGAGTGCACAAGTGAGTGAGGGCGCGCAAGTGAATGAAATTCCGGGTGCGCAAGTGAGGGTCTGGCCGGAAGGGTAGATGTTACTTTGTTTTACTGGCCCACTGAGTGTTTTGGCAAGATGGGATCCAGATGGAACCAGATTGATTTTTTGGCACCACCATCCAATTTGATCCAATTTGGGGATGTTCGGACCATGGCTTTTAGCACTGACCAGTTTTTTGGGTTCCCCAATGCACTGTCCCCTCATGCAAAACCAAATCGCTGGATTCCTGGATATGCAGAGTTGAGGATTTGATTCATTTACCTATGGCGTCCCATTGGTTCATCTACCATTTCAAAAATTTACTGCAGAATTTGTGGGGCCAACAAATCAAGGCGCATCTAACCTATGGAAGATCACAATTTTGTTCATGGGTAAATCATCCTTTTTATCATCTATAAAAATGGAATTGTCCATACCTATGCTAAATTTTTGCCAGAGGTTTTATATGTTGAATTCAGAAGTCTCAGTTTTTTGTCGATTGCTAAACATCAAGTCTTCTTGATTCGAAACCAATTGTTGATGCCTTTAAACCCCAATTTTTATTCTTAACCCGGAATTAAATATGTGAAATCCCCAATACAAAAAATATAGAAACAGTGGAGAATCAGCATATTTCAGCTAAATCATCTATAAACATGGAGGTTTCACCTCACATTCTGGATGAAACCGGTCTCCCAAGGTCGCGCCAAACATCAGCCCTCCAGCCGTCACGCTGGGTGCCGTGGGCGCCGTGGGCGCAGCAGCGGGTTCCCGGCCGCGGCGAAAGCGGAGTGGTGTCCGGGAGCCAACATTGGCGCCGACTGGATCAAGGGAAGGAGGAAACTCTTAGGCAGATTTTATGGCAGATTGTATATGGATGAATAATGGCATATAATTATTTGGATACTCTTAGGCACTCTTAGGAATCTTTTTTTTTGTGGATGAATGTGGGGATTTAACATGATTTAGCCATGGATTATATGGCATTTCCTGGATATGGATTAATATCATCCACGCAGAGCATTGAAGAAGATGCGGTTTCATCGGAAAAACATGTTGAATTTTCGCGTTCACTTGTGGCCCAAAGCTGTACAGATAGGTTATCATCGGACATCATATGTTTCTATGATATATTATGATTACCCGCTAAATGATTCGTATAACGAATTTTCTATGTGTCAAATCCAATTTTGTTTGATGAACATCCACTTTTGGTAAGATGTTGCAATCCAATTGGGCAATTCCAATTTTGCTATTATTGGTTCAATTCCAATTTCGGCAACATCCTCTCTTTTTGGATGATACATCCTGAGGCCCTAGGCAAACGGCTGCTTTCCTGGCGGCAACGCTTTAGCAGGTGCTGGGGTACTGGTGCGGGGCCTGTGGTTCAGCCAACTGACTAGAAAAATTGGTGATTTAGTCAGCAGCAAATAGGTACTTAACATTATTAAACCATTAAAAATACTATTTTCAATGGAATCACCTATCCAAAAAAATTGTTTACATGGGATTTAGCAAAGTCAAATGCTGATGTGTCGCCCGAGAATGGTCATTTAACCACCAACATTGCTTGGAGTACGTTTGGATATGGTGAGATAAACAATCCTAAATAAGGGAGGGTTGCCAACAGATTTGGGTATAAAACTACAAGTCTGAATGATGGTAGACCTTGGTGAATAGCTGATTTTCGGACTCGATCTCTAGCGCGTTTGATCAAGGAAAAATAGTAATGCCCCAAGTAAACTCAAAGGAGAATTGACAAGAAGTTCCATCATCGCAATTTTTAAGCATTGATGCCCTGTGAAGCTTCACCACTGGCATCTTGGGTGAAGCCAAATAAATTCCCCGTTTTCTCAGAAGTTATACTGTGGATGGAAGAAAATGATGAAATCCTGCACCAGATACAGTTGGGAACTGTTGGGATTCCTATAAAACACTAAATCATGGTTTTTTTCATGGGATGTGTTCACCTACCAACTGGTGATTTTTATTTCACAACCCGCCTGTCCTTCCAGGCCGCGGCGTCAAGCTTTTGCGCCCTCCACAGCCAACCAAGGTGGCGATGTGGGAACCGGCCCCAACTCGTCACCTTATTTTTGAAAACAAAGGCCGGATGGAGTGTATAGACCTGTTAATGACTGTTGGTTGATTCTTTTACGGCTTTTTACTCTCCAATATTGATTGAATAAAACATCATATCTGGTGGGTGGTTTCAAACATGTTTTATTGTCCATGATATATTGGATAGTCCTTCCCATTGACTGTCATATTTTTCAAGATGGTTAAAACCACCAACCAGATATTGCTGGTCATTTATCCCATCATATGCCCACTGTATCCTGAACCAGCCTTATGGTGACCTGTGAGCATGACATCGTATGCTTATCGAAATCGAAATGATGAAAGCCTTCATCACTCATCATCTGGTTGGTGGTTTGGAACCTGACTTTTATTTTCCATATATTGGGAATAGTAACCCCAACTGACTAATATTTTTCAGAGGGGTTGAAACCACCAACCAGTTCATCATTCATCATTCTTTAGCGCTGCACATGGCAAAGCATGTTTCATTTGTAGCTCCATTATATTGGTGCCCCAAGTTTGAACTATATCCAGAATCCCCCCCAGGTCTGGTTGTCGGTTCATAATCACCCATTCAACTACTGGTATATTGATTGATCTCCACCCTAAATCCAACAGTTCTTGTAGTTCTGTTTACCAACAGAAACCTATCATAAGCCAACTATCACCCCCAAGCCCTATTTTCAGTTTCAGAAAATGCCATCCCAACAGACAGAGATGTGGAAAACCCGACTTGTAGATCATGGTAACCATGATTTTTCCAGCACCATGTAATTCTCCAGATCTTTTGTATATTTACCTCAGGGTAAACTAACATAGCTAAGGAAAATCAGCATTTTCAATGGGTAAATCAACTATTTCTATGGCCATGTTCAATAGCAAACTGTGAATGTCATTACCAGAGGGTATATCCATCAATATCCCAGTATTATCCCATCATTATCCCGGCAAATCATCCCTATAAACCGTATTAAACCAGAGGGTATTTCATGTTAGTCATTACCAGAGGGTATTTTTCTGGATACCCTCTGGTAAACTAACATAGCTGTTGAAAATCACCATTTTTAGTGGGTAAATCAACTATAAATGGCCATTTTCAATAGTATTTCAGGGTAAATCCCTACAACCGGTGTAGGATCCAATGGTGCTAAGACGGCGGCATTGGTCCTGCAGGACCCAGTGGGGATTGGAGCTGATTTCAGCCATCTAAAATATGAGGCTACATCCCCAACCTTGGATGGGTATCTGTGTATATATATATATACATATAATGTATATATAATTATATAGTCATATATATATATATATAGTCATATATATATATAGTCATACATGCATATATATGTCGAATCGCCATCTGTTCACATGCAGGGACTCTAATGCCCAAGCGGAAAAGTCTCTCCAGGGTTGAGAGCGCGGGTGCTACCAAAACTGGTAGCGGAGCTACCAAAAGCTCCGACGTAGGTTTGGGAGGTCTCCGGAGAGGCCCGATCCCTGCGAATCGCCATGGATTCTGGGGGGTCGCTGAAGTATTTCAGCGGCGATGACTGCGATCACAGAGAATACAAAAGATGGAAGCAGTGGGCACAGAACAAAATTCTGGTCATGGATCGCCTTCCCAAGGAGGCACGTGGTGCGTTCATTTGGACGCTTCTCCAGGGGAAGGCACTGGAAGTAGTTGAACACCTGACACCTGATCAATACCAGGTGGAGGGAGGAGAGAAGGTCATTTTCGACCTTTTGGATGCCCGATGGCCCCAGAAGGACAAGTCCGATGAGATTGGGGAGATCATAGCTGAGATCTTCACCATGAAAGGCAAGGACACTGAGACCTTGCGCCAGTGGTCGGCGAGGGCTCGAGAAGCCTTCGACCGTTGCCGCAGGAAATGCGGCGTAGACTTCCCAGAAGAGGTCAGAGGCTGGGTGCTGCTTAACTGCAGTGGCTTGACGGAGCACGAGAGGGCCGTTGTTTTGGCTCGTGGTCAAGGCAACCTCAAGTTTGATGCTGTCTCTCAAGCGATGCGCAGCTGTTTTCCTGAGTATGTCATCTCTCGTCGCAAAGCTGCGGGAGTCCATGTGGTGGAAGAAATGCCTGATGAGTTTGATCAGCAGGCCTCAAGCTCTAATGCAGTAGCTGGCTTCGAAGATGTGGAGCTGCTGTTGGCCGAGCATGGACTAGTTGATGAACATGCTAGCTCTTCTCTGGGCCCTGATGAGGAATGGGAAGAGTCTGAAGCCGCAGAAGTACTTGCGGCCTCCTGGAAAAACAAACGTGCTGAGCTGTCAAAGCTACAGAAGAGTCGCCGTTTCAATCAAGCCAATGATCTTCGTAGAGCCTTTCGTGTAGAGGTGGAAGAGGTTAAGAAGCGGTCCAAGTGCTTCAAGTGCAACAAGTTGGGGCATTTTGCCCGAGAGTGCAAGGCTCGTGGTGCCCCTAGCGCTTCAACTGCCTCAGCTGGTACCTCTGGGAAAGATCATGCGGCAGGTATGGTCTCTGTCGTGACTGATGAGAAAGAGCACTTCATTTGTTCGGCAGGATATGAGCTGGAATGTGAACATGCGACATGTCATGATGTTTGCCTGGTGAGCTCACCCGGCTTTGCTGTTTTGGACAGTGGATGCGGTAAGACCATTGTAGGAGAAGACACCCTACATGATTTTCACTGCATTTGGAAAGCTCATGGTGTTCGAGTCCCTGCTGAACGCGCTGAGACCAATACTTTTAAGTTTGGCAATGGTGAGCGTGAAGTGTCTCATAGGATGATCGATATGCCTGTGTACATAGCTGGTAGAAGAGGAGTAGTTCGTGCAGCAGTGGTGAGAGGGTCAGCCCCCTTGTTGTTGTCTAGAGCTGCTCTGAAGACTCTGCAAGCCCACATGAACTTTGATCGAGATGAGCTGACGTTGTTCGGCACTGAGACAGTGCCAATGCTGGTGAACGAGGCTGGTCAGTACACTGTGAATGTCTCCAAGTTTCCAGGTCATAGCCCAATCAATGCTGACTCCGTAGCACCCCGTGTGTTGTCCGCTGATGCGTCTGATGACTCAGATGAGAGCCATGGAGTGACACTGCACTGCCAGCCAGGAACTGATGCACCACCATGCCACTCGGTTAAAGTAAATAAACACAGGGATAAAGTCAAAGACTACTGGGAAGTTAGGCCTAAAGATAGATTGGTAGTAAGACACCATGTCAAGCCCCGTCGTGCCAGGTTCACGCCATGTCACACCCAGTGTCCAATTGATGTCAAGCATCTCATGCCACATAGGGTCACTCATGTCATGCCCATGAATGATGAAACGGAATACCAAGTGTGTGACCAATGGACAAATTCAGTAGATGCTCATCGAATCCAACATGGAGCAGAGTGGAAAGGAAGAACAGTTTTCGCCATCCAGCCCGATGCCGATTTGACCTGTTTTGAGGCCTTTACCGAGAACGAAGTCTGCCTGACGCAATGGACGCCCAAGCAGCACCGTCAGCTGCTTCACAGATCAGGCAGGGAGAAGTGACTAAGGATGTCGCCAAGGTCAATGTCGTTGAAGTGTTCTCTCCACGTTTTGCTCTAGAGTGTGAACTTCGTGGTCTTAGCTGTATATCTGCCGACCTTTGCACGGGTTGGGATTTCAGGAAACAGAGTGATCGATCCCTCATGAGAGACATTGTAGAGAACCGCAACCCTGAGCTTCTTGTCCTATGTCCTCCATGTACATGGGCAGGGGGGTGGTTCCACCTTAACAAAGAACGCATGTCTCCTGAGATGGTTCGAGAGAAGGAAGTCCTGACACGACTGTTCATCATGTTCTGTAAGCAACTCATCGAAGTACAGTTGAGGAATGGTGGTCGTGTTTTGTTCGAGCACCCTCAGGATTCAGTCGCATGGAGCATGTTGTTGTCACACTTTCCGAACATGTATGTTGTTGACTTGCACATGTGCCGATATGGCCTTGCCATCCCAGGTGGAGACCTTATCCGAAAGCCAACCCGACTTTTGTTGTCTCACAGTGACATGTGCAGCCTGAGTAGGAAGTGCCCGGGGAATGCAGATCCGAAGCATGTCCAACACCAGGTGATAGCTGGATCAGTCCCTCAAGTAGGCTCAGTTAGCAAGTTTGCTGGCAAATATCCCACAGCCTTTGTCAAGAGCGTGCTTGCCACGGTTCCGGAACTGCAGCCCCAGCCTGTGCTAGTAGTGCAGTCAGATTGCTCGCACGAATGCCTGGTAGCAGCTCGTTTAGATGAGCTCAATGCTGAAGAAGGGTCTCAACTCCGGAAAAGCCTGTTGAAATTGCATTCCAACTTAGGACATCCGCCCAATCAACAGTTGTTGAGAGTGCTGAAGCATGGAGGTGCTTCTCCAGCAGCCTTGCAAGCAGCCCGAGAGCTGACATGCGAGCAGTGCGTTGCCAATGCACAGCCGAAGTTGCCACCACCAGCCCAAACACATCGCACCACTGAATTTAATTCCCTGGTAGGTATCGATGTTAAGTACTTGACTGGATGGACCACTAACCAAAAGATTCCTGCTCTTAATATGATTGACTATGCCAGTAGTTTGCAGGTGATGGTGCCGTTGTTCAAAAGAGAGACGTCTGAGTTGATCCTCAACACGTTTATGGAGCGATGGGTCTCTTGGGCAGGCATGCCGACTGAAGTGGTATGCGACCCGGCCCAGCCAAACGTTGCTGATGCCCTGACAGTCCCTCTTGAGGAGAACGGTGCTCAGATCAAGATCACGGCAGCCAATGCCCATTGGCAGTTAGGCAAAACTGAAGTGCATGGGGGTTGGTTTAACCGTATCCTCACAAAAGTCATCAATGAGCGGGTCCCCAAAGATCAACAAGAGTGGTTGGATTGTGTTCATGCATCCCATTGCAAAAATCAGTTGATTCAAGTGTATGGTATGACACCGTCCCAATTCGTGTTTGGCCGCAATCCCCGAATCCCTGAGAATCTCATGGATGAACCGCTGGAAGTTGTGCCAGCCACTGCATCCCTGTATCAGGAAGCCTTGGCCAAGCAAGTTGCGACGCGTCAAGCAGCCAGAAGAGCTGTGCTAGAGCTGCAGGACTCCCGGTCTTTGAAGCTTGCTCTTGCGGCTCGGCCCCGAGTGACAGTTGCCATGTCTCCCGGTCAAAGTGTTGCATATTGGAGGTCTCAAAAATGGGTACATGGTTCCTTAGATAACCAGGGGAAATGGCACGGACCAGCTGTAGTTTTGGGTAATGTGGGGCGTAATTATGTCATCATCCATAAGAAGCAGATTTTCCGATGTGCCCCTGAACAAATCCGAGCATCAACAGAATCCGAACAACAGTTGTCTCAAACACCACACTTGGAATTGGCAGGTATCAAGGATTTGATTGACCAGGGTTCTATCAATAGTCGACAGTATGTTGATCTGTTGCCTGAAAGCTATCCACCGGGTTCAGGTGATCGTGCACTGCCAAATCCATCAGCCGAGCCGTCTGACATGCCTCAGCCAGAGCCGATGTCTGTATCCGACCGCCAACAGCAGTCGCATGTGTCGTCGGAACTGCCAGAACCCGAGGTTGTAGATGAGTCTCCCATGGTTGATAGTGTTTTCGATGATCCTCCGGATGTTCCGATGCCACCACAGGTAGCTGCTGAAGCCGATGTTAGCGTGTTCCGTGGACACAGTTCTGATGCGAAGTCATCAGAAGAGGCTGCCAGCTATGGCCCTGTGCGCAGAAAGGTGTTGAGTAAGCAAGGAGCACCAGCTCTGTTTCGTCCTGGTCGCATGGCCCAAGATGATTTCTCAGAAATGATGCAAGAGGTTGTCCCACAATTGTTGGAACAGGTGCTGCGTAGTGAGAACACAGGTAGGTCCGAGTCGAGCCAGAGCGAAACAAGACCGGCTGCTAGCAAGCGCAGTTCATCCGAATCCAATCCCGAGTCAACCGACTCTGCCAAAAGCCAGAGGACACAGTCCCCTGCTCGGGATCAGCCTTCCAATGATGCGTTGGTCATTGACCATGAAGGATCCACGTTTGCATGTGATGAGGTGACCATTTTGTCAGTAGAACATTGTTCGTCTCCTTCGACTGTTGAACAATTGCCTAGGGAAAACCTGACAGTTTCTGAAGCTGAAGAGTTGAGAACCATGCTAGACAATGGGGAACCAATAGAAACCTTGATGGCTAGCTACATGCAAAAGAAGTCAGCCAAAGAGATCCGTAGTGCAGGAAATCCCCCTGAACTCCAGCGTAAAGTAGATGAAGCCAAGTTGTTGGAGTGGAATACCATCCTGGCCAAACATGCTGCTCGGTTGGTGTTGGGTCCCGAGGCTGAACAGGTACGCAAACGTATGCCAAATCGCATCATGGGTAGTAGGTATGTAATCACAATCAAGCAGGAGGATGATGCTCCAGAGCGTGTCAAGGCACGCTGGTGCCTACAGGGTCATTTGGACCCAGACCTTGGAGTGAAGGCCGTCACCGGTGACTTGCAGTCGCCAACGTTGTCACAAGTTGCTAGGCACATGTTGTTTCAGCTCATTGTTTCCAAAAAGTGGCGTCTCAAGTTGGGCGACATCAAAGGAGCCTTTTTGTCAGCTGGCGATCTTCCTCTCAAATATCGACCATTGTTTGCACGCTTGCCGCAAGGCGGCATTCCAGGCATTCCGGAAGATGCTCTCATAGAAGTGGTAGGCCATGTATACGGGTTGAACGACTCACCATCAGCATGGTATCGAAAGCTGTCAACAGTTTTGCTGGAAGCGGGTTTTGAGAAATCACGTTTTGATAGCTGCCTCTTTTACATGAGAGAGAACGGAGAGCTGACTGGCATCTACGGTGTTCACGTAGATGATTGTGCAACAGGTGGACATGGACCTAAGTATCAAAAGGCTCTCAAGCATTTGCAAGAGAACTTTGAATTTCGGAAGTGGCGCGATGGCATAGAGGGAGGGGATTTTTGTGGTGCTAGCTATACTCAAGATCCTATTTCCTTTGAAGTGCATATGTCACAAAGCAAGTTCATTCAGAAGCTTCGTCCAATCCACTTTAGCAAAGATCGTTTGCGAGACAAGTCGGCCGAGCTCACTCCCAAAGAAGTGAGCTGTCTGAGAGCAGTGAACGGTAGCCTGAATTGGCTGGCCACACAGTCCAGACCAGATTTGGCTACTCAGGTCTCGTTTTCCCAACAATCCTTTCCAAGTCCTACAGTTTTGGACGCACTGGCCGCGAACCATGCTGTCCGACGTGCCCGGCAACATGCCGATCAGAACCTGAGATTTTCCAGTATTCCGGTTGACAAGTTATCCATCATGTGTCATTCTGATGCAGCGTTTGCCAATGCTAAAGCAGGTGCCACACAAGCAGGTTACATGATCAGTTTCACTCATGCAGACATGGATGTTGGTGCTGAGTGTTCATGGTCGCCAATATACTGGAAAAGCGCACGGCTGCCCAGAGTCGTGAGCTCTACTCTCAGCGCTGAGGCACAGAGCATGGCTGTGGCTACAAGTATGTGCGAATGGGTTTCTCTTTTGCTGTCAGAGGCGTTGGATGGGCCTCGCTATGTATACAACTTTTGGAATCATGCCTCCAAGCGATTGATGCTGGTTGCCACTGACTGCAAATCTCTTTATGATCATCTCATGTCACAATCATCTCCCACCTTGGATGATAGGAGGACTGCTATAGACATAATCATTATCAGAGACTGCATCAGTAGGTTAGGTGTTTCCTTGCGATGGCTACCAACTGACAGAATGCTGGCCGATTCACTGACTAAGGAGAGCCCTGAGGCTTTTGATCTCCTTAGAGCATGCATCCGCTCGGCACGTTATCAGATAAGTCCCGAGCAAAAGATCTTGGAACGAAGGGCTGAGGAGAGAGAGAGAGAAGACGGAATTTTGCACAGAAGTCACAGTTGCCTGAAGAGTAACGCTTGAGTCATGTCCCAAGGGGTTTGTCATGTTTAATGACCTTAGATAATCATAAATAACCATCAAGGGGAAGGGGTTTAGCCGCTTTTCGCATGTGTCTGAAAAGAACTGCATTCGACTGCCGCCCTTTTTAGCCAATCTTGTTTCAGCAGTGTAGCATAGCGAAACCGTAGCGCCTTTAGCCGAGAGATGTCAAATTCCAAG
The DNA here is from genome assembly GCA_947184155.2 of Cladocopium goreaui. NCBI lineage: Eukaryota > Dinophyceae > Suessiales > Symbiodiniaceae > Cladocopium > Cladocopium goreaui. Next base: position 298,529 of record CAMXCT020002946.1, read on the forward strand.
ATGCCTCGAACTGATGCCGAGCCTTCCACTTGGACGGTCAGCGACTTTGATCAGTGCGTGCAACTGGTCCTGGTTGCGCGTAGTCGTGGAGGCTTTGATGATGTGATGGACCGTGTCAAGAGGATTGAGAATGGACTCCACACGGAGTTTAATGCAGTTGGTCTCGCCGACGGTGATTACCGTTTGTGTGATGAGTTTATCTCTGGCAAGGGTGCCATGACCGACGGCTCAAAACGCCGTTTTGACAACGACGCACCGGTGTCAGGAGATGTGGAGTGCTCAGCTGGATACGTGATGCCGAATGTGGGTGATGTTCCTTTCTCATCTCATGCTTCTACGGTGGAAGTCCCTCTGAAGATGTGCTTGCCTCCAGGCATTACGTCAGTGCCTGACTGGGGAACTTACAAAGTGAGTTTTGGGAAGTTTCAGGGGAAGAAGACGTATGCAGAAATTCGTCATGAATCTACTGCAGAGATGGCCTCATACCGCGGCTATGTGATGTCACATCGAAAGTCTGGATCAGCTCAGTTGAAGGATTTGGCAGCTTACCTCATTGCTGCCGGCTACGCAGGTGAAGAATCTCAGATTCCAAAGATCCCAGGAACCACCATTGCGCGTCAGAGATAGATGAGATCCTGGGAAAGCTCCACTTTTCTTTTTAGATTGGTAGCAGTGTCGAATCGCCATCTGTTCACATGCAGGGACTCTAATGCCCAAGCGGAAAAGTCTCTCCAGGGTTGAGAGCGCGGGTGCTACCAAAATATATATATATATAGTCATATATATATATATTCATATATGTATATATATTCAATATATCTATATAATAGGTGTATTCGTATATCTGCAAATAGACAATTACATGCAAATGTGTACGTAAATCCTTGTCTATTGCTTGCAACATAGATGGAAAATAACCAGCAGACCAGTGAAGGATTGACTTGTTGTGGACTATTCAAGATTGACCATGGATATAGTTGATGATCATCAATTAACTAAGTGATCACCACTATTTGTGGTTAATCAATGAACTATGGTTAACTATCTTTGTTAATCATGACCTAGTTAGATTGACTATGGTTAATTGATGATTAACGGGTCAAGAACTAGGTGATACCACCTGGCTTATTGGGGATTCTAAACTGATCCAGTTCAATGAGATGGGAGATGGGGATTTTTTATGACTCATGACTGGGATATGTTTTGAGACTTGCAAATTCAGGGATAATTTTGAATCAAAAACTGGGAGGTTCCGACATTTATATTATTTATCGCAAACTCCTGGTGGTCGTGTGAGATCATAACTTGCTGCCTCAAGCGTGTAGCGGAAGTCTGTGGGACATCATTTGTGCTGACACGAGCAGAGTTAAAAATAGTAAAATGTTGGTAAAACAATCATAAACCACCCATTTGGGAATGGTTTATACCACCCATTTAAGTGGTGATTTGGGGGATGGTTTATTTTCTTGTTTTACCCACATTGCACTAGCAAGGTACTGTGCATACCTTGGGTGGCTTATGGTGAAACCATCCGACGTTTTCCAACCATGAGAAGATGCTGGCAGTTCATAGATGTCCCAAATTCCCATTGGTTGGTTGATTAATAGAGGGGGTTTGAACAAACCACTTTAACAGGTAAATTATCCAAAATTTTGGGAATTTGGTAAATTATTGAGCATTATCCAAATTCCCAAAATGTGTTGGCCAGTCAGTCTGTGGGGCCTGTGGCCGCTTTTATGAAATGGTGAATTGTGGCATGGAAGACTACCCTCTGGTAAACTAACATAGCTATTTTACCCATTAGTAGCATGGTGATGTTCCATAGTTTTTTGTCAACGTTTACCAGAGGGTCCATGATCATATGTATATATACCATTATATGTATATATGTACATTTGATACATAATTGTGGCTGTATACATATCTATGATCATTTGATGACTGCATGTCCATGTCATCAATCCTCTGTTTCGGCTGAGTGGCTCCATGGTGGTTCCATGGTGGCAGCGACGGTGAAAAACATCATGTTTCCGACACAGAAATATCATGTCGTTGAATAAAGAAAAAAAAGAAAACACTGATGGTTTATCTATTTTTATCTCGTTGATCTAAAAAAATAACTCCTATCCTATGCAGTGCTTGCTGGTTCACCAGCCAACGGCCGCACAAACAGATGCCATCCGCTTTTAAAGGAATCCCCAAAAAACAGTCATACAACACCTTCTAACTCCAGATGTGTCCGATGCTTAAATCACCCAGTTTCGCAGGAGCAGTGGCGTCGAGTCCAGCCCAAAGCGGAGCCGGACGAGTTTCGGGTGACCATCCGCGACTTGGCACTCAGGGGATCCCCCGGGGAGTTGGCTAAAGCCATCTGACTGTCAAAAAAAACCTATAAAAAGCTATAAGTTACCTTAGTTTTCACCTAGTTACAATAGTTACAAGTCAAAATTGAGTTAACTATGGGGAAAACTGTAGAAACTCATCCTTGAGTCTTTTTTTTCGTATCAATGGGATGATCTACGTTCACCAGCTAAGACTTTCACCAAGATTTCACCCAGAAAAAACGGAGATTTCACCAGCAAAAATGGGGATTGATATTTGACATGGAAAATAGGGAGATTCGCTAGCACAAATAGGGAATTGGATGTTTAGCATTGGGAAAAAATTGGTTTTATGAGCCATTAAAGCAGCATTGTTGATTGATTGTTGCAAGTGGTTAATACTCTACTTAATTTATTGAGGATTGGCATCATATGGGATAATCACTAATTCACGAGTGTCTTCTCAACCAACCAGTAGTCATTGGGAGTAGAAAGTTGTCATTTCTTAGCTTCAAATGTGGAAAATCGGGGGTTCAACCAACAAAATTCGGGTATAAGTTGTAAGTTGGTTTATAAACCCCATTAACTATAGTTATATCTGCCATAAACCATAGTGAAATTGGAGTTTTTTGAACCAACTTAGCTAACTATGGGGCACCACCTTGTAAGGATAGAAACCACCACATTGATCCGCAAGGCTCATCTTCGGAAGTATCTGTCCCTCCGATTTTTTCACAGATGGCTGGGGAATGCCCGAACTAAATGATCATTTCAATGGGAACATATTCATACAAAGTGGTGCCCCCCAGTGATGTTTGTTGGTTTATAAACCCCATTAACTGTAGTTATATCTACTATAAACCATAGTTAAGCCACTTATAAGGCAACTGGACGCTATCTAGGGGGCACCACATTGTACCTGCTTAGCTCTCTTGTTTGTGTTTTTTTTCTGCCTTCCATTTGAGCAGGGTTGAAAATTCAATGGTAGTGTGATTTGTTGGGGGCGTCTACTCGCGTTTACAGGAGGATAAATGACACTATGGACTATGGATGATGAAATTCCCAGAAACAAACCAGCAAAAGGGATTTCAATCTGCCTTTCAACACCATTCATTTGGAGGTTTCCTAAATTGGGCCTACCCCCAAATCATCCAGCCGAGGTGTCTTTCCCTTGTTGTTGGCTCAGGGGTTCCTCGGTGACCAACCTGTAGCTGTGTCTGTCAAGACCCGGTAGAGGGTAGGGGATATGCATCAACAAAGATGGACCACCACGGGATTCCAACTTGATGTAGCATAAAGATATCATGATATCAGGTGTGTGTTTCCAACATCTTCCAACTAGTGTCAACCACTTGTTATTTTCTATCATACCTGGAAACCACGAAACAGAGCAGTGTTTCTTAGTGTTTGTTGCTTTACCCCTCTTGGATCGCAAGATGCAACAAGCCTGGGACCCAATATTTCATGGTCACCCGAGAATTATGTACCAATACCAAATCCTGTCCAAGATCGAATTTGGATAGTAAAGCAATATGACTACTGATTGGTGGTTTGGAACATGAAATTTATTTTTCCATTCAGTTGGGAATGTCACCATCCCAACTGACGAAGTCCATCATTTTTCAAGATGGTTAAGCTCAACCACCAACCAGATATGACTATATCAACTAGGTCAATCTTACATGGGTAGAAACTAATCCTTTAGTCTTTTGGTATGGGAATATCTACGTTCACCAGCAAAGAATCTGGTCCATTTTTTGCAGGGTATCTAAGATTGGCAATGTGATGTGAACCTTGGTTTATAAATCATGATGGTATCTCAGTATCTCCATGAATACTATGAACTGCTTCGTTATATCTACCATAAAACATCATAAAACATATCGTTACCCTCTGGTTATTTAACCTGATCCGATCCGGGTCACAAAGATCTAAATCAACTCGCCACAAATCAACTCGCTGTTGGTGGTGAATCATAGTGACCATCTTCGGAGACCAATGGCGTCTGGATGGAGGTTTCATGGGCTTTTAATGGTGATTTTAACGGATTTTAAGGGTGATTTAATGGGTTTTTAATGGTGACTTTAATGGATTCATGGTGATTTCATGGGATTTGATTGGGATTTATCCTCTGGTAAACCTACAAAAAGCTATGGAAAATCACCATAGAAATAGTGAGTTTTCCTATGAAAAATTAGGTGATTTTCTATAGCAAAATGTTAGTTTACCAGAGGGATCCCTCCCCAAAAACCATCCAAAAGCTGACGGTTGATCAATGTTTACCATTATTACTCCTATGAAATTTCCTATGAAAAAATTGCTTTTTGGTTACCCCAATTTCAGACACCCATAAATGTTTTATGGTTTCCTGAAATGGGGCTACCCCCAAATCATCCATGTCTAGGTATTTTCTTTGAAATAAACCATCCATAAATGGATATAAATGGGGTATACCCATAATATGGAAACCGCCAGCAAAACGTTGTGGTCGTGCCGTGGGTTGAAAAATATGAACTGCGGATTTTTTCTTCGGCGATCTCCAGCCATGAAGGAACTACAGACAAAGCTTTTTCGGAAAAGGGATTGATCAATGGCCATTTCAGGAACCGATTCATTGGAGGTGCCTACCATATATAAGGTCTATGTAAGGGCTATGTAAGGGAATATCCCCACAAAATATGGCCTTATATGGTACAGTACCTCCATTTTAGGATCCTGGAATTCCCATTGAATTGATGTCAGAAACTGGTTGGTGGTTTGGAACATTGCTTTTATTTTTCCATATATTGGGAATAGAAACCCCAACTGACTTTTATATTTTTCAGAGGGGTTGAAACCACCAACCAGGAAAAAGATGAAGGAAATCTACCATCATTATATGGTGATGTCCATAAATGGGGGTACTGTACCCCTTTATCGCTGGATGGTTTATAAGGGAAAATCCTATCTATAGAGTTAAATGGATGGTTTGATGATGATCTTGAATATCATGATCTTGAAAAGAGAGATGTTGTTTTGATGAAAAACTCATGATAATAGCTCTTTCAAACAGTTGGGGTCCTTGCTAAAGGCCCATTCGTTGAGGCCCAGAAGGTCCAGATCCGAAAAGGTGACGACGACACGGGATCACTGGATCAGCTCATGCCAAGAAACCGCACAAGTGAATTTGTCAAATGCATGATACCCTCTGGTAATTTAACGAATCGCTATTGAAAATGACCATAGAAATAGTGGATTTTCCCATGAACAACGGTGGATCTTTCCATAGCTATGTTAAATTACCAGAGGGTATCTTACCCTCTGGTAATTTAACATAGCTATGGAAGCCATGGACCATTTATAGATGTTTTACCTATTAAAATGGTGATTTTCAATAGCTATGTTAGTTTACCAGAGGGTAAGATATTGGTCAATCTTAGATTCATTGGATTGGTTTAAGGGAAATTTGAAACCGGACTTCACCATAATTATTTCATTGGAAAAACCATGGTTTCCTGTAGATTTTCCCTTAAGCCAATCCAATGATAGATGGGTAGAAACTAGTCCTTTAGTCTTTTGGTATCAATAGGATTATCTACGTTCACCAGCTTGGAAATTATTTCTGTGCAAGGTATTTAAGGGTGGCCACGTTACGTCAGAACTAATGTCCAATAGGTATTTAAGCTGGACATGTCCATACGAGCATTGAAACATGCATATGTATAACTGGTTGGTGGTTTGGAACAAGACGAGACACAACGTTGAGACTTACAGAACATCTTCTTTGACTTCTCCTAGAAGGAAAAGGCTTTCTGTCTCTCGTTCAATTCGATCATGACGACCTTCAAGATCATTTCCAGCGGGTCCTCCCGCGTGCTGGCGGTGCGGAGGATGGACATCAGGAATCCGAAGGACCACCAGGATGCCATCGAAACCACCAACCAGATACCCTCTGGTAATTTAACATAACTATGGAAAATCACCATTTATAGTGGATTTTCCCATGAAAAATGGTGATTTTCCATAGTTATGTAACAGTTTACCAGAGGGTAAGATTGTTGAATGGATGAATGGACTAGCAGCTGGTTCTTTCCTCTATCTTTCCTAATCTGTTCCATCTTGGCCTTGCTCTGTCAGTTAAATCCCCCATCCTTGCACCGTATTGACACCTGGGTGTCTGGGGGTTGTGCAGTTGGGGTTATAAATGGGTATATATATAAATACTTATATATATAAACCTTATAAATAAATATAAATAACCATTTATGGTCTATGGATAAAGTATGACAAAGGCTATGATCAATTCATGGGTATATGATAACTTTCAAAACTTGGGATTTTGCCCCTTTAAACTACCAACTGCACCACCACCAATGGCAAGCTATTGGGGAAAGGATGTTCAACCTTGGAGAATATCAGAAAAAACCCTCTGGCTATTTAACGTAGCGAACTGGGAAATCACCGTTTCTATTCGGTAAATCATCATGTTTATCATCTATAAATGGACCATTTTCCATAGCTATGTTAAATAACCATAGGGTATATATATATATACACACACTACATACCAACGAATCTGATATTTGGCCTTCAAAGTTGGAGATTGACGTTCCCCAATGTTGACTGTTTTCATATGTTTTAACATGTTTTAATCCAGACGTCTCCTCATCTTTTCGCAACTTGAGGCTTTGGTCCATCTTCGTGGTTTGCGTGCATTTGGTTTCTTGGCCGGTTGAATTTAATGCGATCTTACAGGATTAGTGGCACTTGGCAGGATTTAACCAACAAAAAAGTTGGCTTCAATGGAATTTGACTCATGAAAATAAGGATTCAACAGGATTTTACTGCTGAAAATTGAGATTTAATGACATGTTACTCCTGAAAATTGGGATTTAATGACATTTTACTCTGGAAATTGAGATCTTTAATGGGTTTACCATTCCACAAATCGACCCTCTCATGAGGTTGGAAGACTCCTTTCCAGGATGGTTGATTCAGTCCAAGATCTGGATCCAGAAAGCTGACGTCTTCATTCCTGGTTGATGGTTTGGAACATGGCTGGATTATGATTTTCCATTCAGAAAAGGGAATGGAATGTCATCATCCCAACTGACGAACTCCATCATGTTTCAGAGGGGTAGGGCTCAACCACCAATCAGTCATCATTTCTAGCGACTAGTAGTAGGTTCATCGAAATGGACTCGCACGTACTGCAAAGAACTGGCAGATCACCGAGTCAAAAGTCTAAGTTATGGCGGAGTCAAGAGACAAGATATGCCTTGTCTTCTTGTAGCCAGATGTAGGCGGTAAATGATTTTACCGGTAGTACCCATCATGTGTTCCCGTAAAGATTGGGACCAATATCACATCACTGGCCGACTTGCCAAGAACGTTGGGGGAACCTCTGCATAGCCAGGGATTAAGTAGCAGATTTGTGGGGTTTAGCGCCCCCAATAGTTGTGGGATATGGCATGACGGGGTGAACCAACTGGCGAGTTGAATAGTTAAATGCAACTAGTGGCATACATATTTAAATATTGCCACTATTATAAAACTATATTATATTACTGATTATTGTTACTAGCTATATTGAAGCTACTGAGTCAAAGTGGCAATATTTACTAGTAAGGCTACAAAATAAATGTGGTATCGCGGATTGACCATGGTAAGATCCACACCCAATAGCTCATTCCGGAGCTCAAAACGTAGGCCCGGCGGCCAGACGGGTCTCAAAGCGTCATCACCTCTTGGATTTCCCTTTGAGGGCCCCACGGCTGCCATGGAATCTGACATTCAAGCTGGCCATAAAGGAGCGACTTCAGCTGTGGCCGTCTTGTGATCTTGTGATTTTGTGATTTGCCCCAGGAGGGCTACCCTACTCCGCTTGGATCTAAGATCTTAAAGAATACCCCGCTCTACAACCGCATGAAGGAGATCCAACTGCCTCTTTCACGCCCTTGCCCATCATGCCAACAAAGATGGAGACGCTTTGCGTATGGAGGTGGCTAACTTCAGTGGTTCTAGCCATGGATAGCCAGTACTTTTTGTTGCTCTGGTATGGCTCAAGAACTTGCACCATCTGTGCCTCGTTCATGAACCAATGTTTCAGAAGTTGGTGGGCTACCTCTTGTTCGTCTGGGCCTGCTTGGTGGCAGAGGAGGCACCTCTACAGCGGGTCCTCTACAATGGCATTGATCATTACCAAACAATGCGGATTAGAATCGAAAGCATTAACCGGATTGATAAACCACTAGCTGGTTTCATTGAGCATCTTGAATTTAGCCAGTTTGTCAATGGGCGACGCTTTTCATAAATTATCCCTTTTGACCTGAATTCAGGGCTGACCCACGCAAAACCTGGTTTGCATCCTTGACATTTAAGGGGAAGAACCCCCCTTTTCCACACGAGTTCTTTTGTGTGGTAATCAGCTCCTCATAACTAAAGTAAGATCATCTATCACTAGGCGTAAACTGACATCAAGGCCTTACTATGTGTATATATATATATGTAGCTATAGATATGTACATATACTTACATATACACCTACCTGCATACATGCATGCAGGTATCCATCCGTTCATACATACATGCACATATACATATTCACATTTAAACAAAGACATGTAGACATACAGACACATGCCATTGAGGACACATTGCAACATAGACATAGACATATGGGGATGTGTCAGAACCGATTATTACAAAAACTGGTGCGTTTTACGCAGGGAATTTTCGGGAATTATCCCAGTCATCACTAGTAATGTCATCATCCCAGCAACCCCCAGCAACCCATCCATTCCCATATCAGGGCACCATCCAGGTCCACGCACCGACGCACCGCTGCAGCGCTGCAGGTCACAGGTTTCAGGTGGACCAACAGCTCCATTATTCATCCGCTCTTGGTCGGAGCGCTGGGTGGGTAAGAGTGGATGGGGGCTTCAAAGAAGACCGGGGCGCTCAAGGAACCAAAAATATTGGGTCAGTGTAACTATCAAAATATTGGGTGGAAGTTTTTGGTCACTGGTTTATTGGTATGTTGGTTTGTTGGGTGCACATGTACATAGGAAGGCAATACCCAGAGATGGACTTCTTGGCTATATAAGATGGATGTGAGGCATGATGCTGCGAGGATCCCTCGGAAAAAGTGAGATGAGAATGCTTGTTAAGCAACAAGATACAGGTATTCAAAATCTGTAGGACAACATTGGGCTTAAACTTGGAGATCTACTTGAATTATCTTGAATTCAACTTAATCGTTTGCCATAAATGAGGGATATGTAGCAAGCCGAAGCATCTCGAGGCGATTCCACTGAGGGAAGGTGCAGGACAAATGACATGGGAATGTTTCAGTTCGGCAACGACATGAAACAAGGTGTGGAGATGTCAGGAACACGTGTTTTTGGAGAATGAAAATGGGTAGATTGCGTAGAACTAATTACAAGGATGAAATATATTGCGACCTCACTGCGACATCACTGGAATGATGGTTTGTATAGCGGGGTAAGTATCCCCACTTGCCAAAGTTTGCAGGATGATGAATTACCGTGTGTGTTCTTTCAGATAAATCTTGATGGGGCTAGATAATGTTCCTATATCCATGAGTACCTGCTGTCAATTCATGGGGGAATGGTTAACCTTGCGATCAACTGCGGTCACTTTCGGCAACGGTCGCATAACCTGCCGCTTGACATCGCGCAACATCACGTCGCATGGGTGGGATTGCAGCGGTAGACTTTGCTGGAAAACCTGACTTGGGATTAGATAGGTACCCTCTGGTAATTCAACATAGCTATTGAAAATGGCCATTTATAGTGGATTTACCCATTGAAAATTGTGATTTTCCATACTTATGTTAGTTTACCAGAGGGTACGCACTCCATCTATCCATATTTATCCACAACAACAGTGAAGTTTTTGCAGATCAATAAACCAGATATATAAATATATATATAGGATTCGGATAGGGATATGAAATTTGATATATCTAAAAGGAATATCTAAAGGGAATGAAGCTACCCAGCTAACCCCAAACTTGGATGATCGCAGGAGTGCTGGGCCTGCTGTTGGCCTTTCGCACCAACCAGGTGCTCGGCCAAAAACCCATTGGGGCCCCATGGTTGTCAATGGGGATATCCTGTATGGGAATATATCATATGGATATGATATGATGTAAAAAAATGGGTTATAATACGGATACTACATTCATATATATATATATATATTCCTATTGTTGTTGGTTGTCAATGGAGATATAACCAACAAAAATAGGGATAGAATAGGGATATAACATATCCAACAAGGCGCTGCCCCCTAGATTGCTCAGTTTTTGTTGCTAGGCTAACGGTTGGGTTTATGGGTAGATACATCGATCGAGTTAATGGGGTTTATAAACCAAAGACATTCCTGGCGGGGTCTGCGAGTAGACAATGAATTTCGTCAAAAAGGACCATGATTAACAACTGCACCCCCGAAACTTGGAAAATCAAACAACTCTTTAGCTGGTTGGTGGTTTCAAACATTTTTTATTTTTCATAATATATGGGATAGTCCTTCCCATTGACTATTTTTTTTAAGATGATTTAAACCACCAACCAGTTAGTGAATACCAACAGATTAAAATTCCAGGTTTTGGGCTGAATGTGGAGCAAACATTTTGGTCAACTTTGATTCATTTTGCCAGGTACTTTGAGTGTCGTATGAACAACTTGAACGAACAAGTTTTAAGCAAACAGAATGGGAATGTTAACCCCTTTGACGAATCCCGCGTGGAGATGATATTTGAGGGATGAATCTGTTGGTTATGTGGGTCCTGGTTTTCTGATTTTTTTTGCACATGGGCATGTATGAAAATGGGGAGCATACCGCCATGTTATTGCCATGTTCATTAAGAAAGTGATATGATGGTAAACCATGGGTTTTAGGGTTACAAAAACCCAATTTTCAGACACACCCAGGATGATTGAACCCCCAAATTTGGACAATTTTTGATTACTGATCCATTTACAATTGCTAGTTGCGAAAGCCAATATCACATTGCTGATTAGAAAAACATCCCATGTTATTCCCTTAAAATCTCAAGTTTTGGCTGGTTGAACAGTGGTTTAACAACATCATTTGGGGCTCCCTTCCTTCATTATCCGGATATCCGGCTTGGTTTCAACCCAACTTTCTCCCTGGTGGTGTGCCAAAAAAAATCCTCATGGTCCATGGGTCCATGCGTGACCTTTTCAAGCGTTGTCCAGGCATATGAGCGTCACTGGAGTTGTGGAAAAGCTTTAGCCGACCTGCAAAAGGTTCTCCAGAGCATGCTGAGGTTCGGTTCTCCATGGGTGTCGCCATGGGTATGTTGAATGGATAAATCATCTCGTTATTGAAACCATCTGGGTAAATTATAACGACCTCACTATTCTCCCGAACCCTGGAAATCATAGTTAGGATACGGGAATCATCCCCAGGAGTGGCCGCAAGATTCAGGCTGGTGAATCATTATAATTTACCCAAAACCATGCTTTACTTCAAAGGGGAGGTCCATGGCTATGTCACATCACCAGAGGGTATATATGGGGTGAGCCAGAGAGCAGCAAAAGGATCGCACAGCAGTGACTCAGACACAATCAAACGTAGGGATGGTCGGTGTGTATCATCGTTTTACGGTGATGCAATATTGTTACCCTCTGGTAAACTAACATAGCTATGGAAAATCACCATTTTCAATGGGAAAATCAACTATAAATGGCCATTTTCAATAGCTATGTTAGTTTACCGGAGGGTATATATTGTTAATGGAACATTTCAAGTGATATCTACACATGTTTTAGTTTGGACCGTCTCATAATCTCTAAATTCTGAAGCAGAATGACCTCACCCTCGTCACTGGAAGGATGGCTATTTGGGGAATCATCCCTCATGGCCGAACTTTTCAAGTAAGATTTGAGCATATAAATCGGACACCCATGGACACCCCCATGCACCAACCAGCTCATTTTTACACTTCGTTTTTCACACCAAAAAAACACAAGAAGATAAGCCGGTTAGTGCTGGTGGGGTTATATAGTTCCCCCAGTTGCAAATGCATCAAACTATGGACAAGCCTTGTTATGGTTGTGATTTTGAGCGGAACATATGCTACACAGCTGTAAACGGTATGAGCCATGAAAGTTATGCCCCTGTTATCATTGGTTATTGTAGGGGATTGTACTGTCGTGATTTGTTAAAACCATTATCAGACTTTTTAACACTGCAACCAGTATAGTGGAATGAGATAGGGATATTGTCTATGGCTCCTGTGTCTGCAGGGTCGTTGGGATTGTTGTTTGCAAGGTTTGATTACTGAGGGCTATCAAAAACTATGCATGTTTCTGGTGTCGTTTGGGTGGACTTCAAGGCATGCTGAAAATATTCAACCTGTGGAAAGAGGACCACTTAAAAGATCTTAAAAGCATCTTGAAAACATTGAACCTGTCAAAACAGGGACCCCTCAACCAGTTCTAAACAGGTTTAGCACATTTTACCACTACCCTCTGGTAAACTAACATAACTATGGAGAATCACCATTTTTAATGGGTAGATCAACTATAAATGACCATTTTCAATCGCTATGTTTGTTTACCAGAGGGTATCCCTAACATCCCCCAACGGGGGGTTACCCACGACTTAAACACTGGTTGGTGGTTTGGAACATGAATTTTATTTTCCATAATATATGGGATAATCCTTCCCATTGACTTTCATATTTTTCAAGATGGTTAAAACCACCAACCAGAACATGGCTATCATCCAGTGCTAACGCTGACGCTCTCATTGCTGGTCGAACCAGGGGTTCGGGGGACTCGTGTCAGGTATGCTGCACATTTGTCTAGAGATGATTGGGTCACTCTGATGGAATGGAAGAGGTGAAAACAAAAAAATGGATTTGGGGCAGTGTTCAGAACCCCATTAATCAATCTTAATCCCCAAATATTGATATGATGCTTTACCCTCTGGTAATTTAACATAGCTATTGAAAATGGCTATAGAAATAGTTGATTTACATATTAAAAATGGTGATTTTCCATGGCTAGCTTGGTTTACCAGAGGATAATCCCTGAAAAAATTCAGCCAACAGGGGTGTCTTGAGACCTGACAGCTCACTTGGTCAATGGCCATTTCAGGATCCTAAATTGGAGGTACCTACCAAAAAAGGCCTATGTAAGGGAATATCCCCAGAAAATATGGCCTTATATGGTACGAACGTAGCTCCATTTTAGGATCCTGGAGATCTCCCATTGAATTGATGTCAGAAACTGGTTGTTGGTTTGGAACATGGCCTTTATGACTTTCCATATATTGGGAATAGTAACCCCAACATCATCATTTTTAATGGGTAAATCAACTATTTCTATGGCCATTTCCAATAGCAAACTGTTAGTTTACCAGAGGGTATCCCAATCAAATCCCATTAAATCACCATTAAAATCCATCAAATCGCCATTAACATCCATTAAATCACCATTAAATTCCATGTTCAATCGCTTTTTGTAGGTTTACCAGGCCGGGTATGAAGAAAAAATGGTGCATTTTTTACAATGGTCATCATGGTCATCCGGAGTAGCCAACTGGGAGGGTCGGATCCTGTCATGGAAAAAAGCATTGGAAATGGTGATTTAATGGATGTTAATGGCGATTTAATGGGATTTGATTGGGATACCCTCTGGTAAACTAACAGTTTGCTATTGAACATGGCCATAGAAATAGTTGATTTACCCATGAATAGCATGGCGATTTTCCATAGTTATGTGGCTGTTTACTAGAGGGTATATTGTTATTTGTAAGATACTGGCTGGTGAACAGTGAGTTTTATTCTGAAAATGGGTCTCTATGCAATCCCACAAAGATAGATAGCGATTTGTGCCCTCAACTTGCTGCGATTTGTGGTAGATATTCTCCAATGACATGGAAAAGGGTCGAAGCCTTGCTGCAACATGCAATTCAGAAAACATCAACCAACAAATTGTTACCCTCTGGTTATTTAACATAGCCATGGTATAGGTGGCCCATAGAAATAGATGGTTTATCTATTAATAGCATGGTGATTTTCCATGGCAAAGTGTTGGTCATAACCAGAGGGTAATATCCATTGAGATCGAGACCAAATCATGGCTCCTATTCCAAGGCACCATCAGTCACCATCAGTAAAGAAAGATATGGGGGTGTCCATAGTCATAGGGAATTTCCAACACATGGATGGTTTATTTCATGGAAAATCCCATCGAAAATACATGGATGACAACTAGGGGTAGCCCCATGGTTCCATGGTCATATGGGGATGATATCATCAACAAAGAGATTTTAAATTGGTTTAGTTTTTACATCCATCTAGTTATGACATTCACAGTTTGCCATGGAAAATATGGGAAACTAAGAGATTACTAGTTCGCCATTTGTTATGGAACATATTTACTAGATGGATATTTACGAACTAGTTATGACATTCACAGTTTGCCATGGAAAATATGCTATTAAAAATAACGGTTATGACTATTAAATCCCATTAAATCACTATTAAATGACTAACAGTTATTAAAAACGGTAAACCTCTATGACTCGATTAGGGCCATGGCCAGCTTAACCATGGCAGTAACGGGATGATCTGTAGCTATTTTCGCATCAGTCACCATCAGCAACCAACAGCTTGAGATTTTGTTTACAACAGCTGATGGGGATGAAAAAAGGGAAGTTATCCAACATTGAATCTAGAAATATCTAGAATCTATAGATGTATTGAAACACCCAGAACTATACTAATCCATACTAATCCCATCCCCCATTCATATTAAACACAGCCCCATTCCATGGTCCCAATTATGTGGAAATCACTACAGGATGGGGCCCCACAGTGATGTTAGTTGGTTTATAAACCCTTATAATCCCCATTAACTAGTTCGTTATATCTACCATAAACCGTAGAATTCAGCCACTTCTAAACCAACTGAACGCTATCTTGGGGGCCCCATCCTGTACTAAAGCATGGTTTCGTTTAGGGGAAAGGGATTTTCAAGTGATCTAATGCCTTGGATGATTGGGGGTAGCATCAAGTCAGGAAACTGCCATAGAGTAGTGGTTTAAATCAATGGGAATTTCAGGATCCTAAAATGGAGGTACCTACCATATATAAGGCCTATATAAGGCCTATGTAAGGGGGTACCCCCCCAAAATATGGCCAAAAATATGGTACGAACGTACCTCCATTTTAGGATCCTGGAGATCTCCCATTGATTAAAAGGATAATATGGGTTGATGTAAAACAATAGTGGGAAAAATGATAATTATGGGAAAATAGAATAATTAAACCAGCCCCGAGTTTAAGGTTTATGAAACTTAAAAAAACTTTATTAGGGATGAGATAAAATGACCCCCAGTCATGTTTGTCTAGTGGGATTGTTTATTTTGGAGGTTACCACAGTATTCTATCATGGGGAGGGATTGGGAAAGAAGAAACAACATGAAACAACAACATTTTCTGATCTCAAAGACCGAGATACGAACACAAGGTTCACTGTCTCACCTGAAACAGGGTTCCTTCAAATTCTTTGAAAGACAAATCAAAACAACAATGTGAGGCCCCCGTTCGATAGCTAAGTTGGTTTATAACTCCAATAACTATGGTTTATGGTACTTATAACGAACTAGTATTCCTGGGGCTTTTGTTAACCAACGTTCACATCACAACGGGGGGCCTCACATTGCACAAATTGTTACTGCACATGGGTTTCTGCTTGACCGAAGTAAAGGGTCCAAATGGTTGTCAGGGCCGTGAAACTTTGACCCCCCTCCACTAAGGAAATCTACTCCTGCATTGTGAGGCATTTGTTTCTTGGCGTTTAAAAGGATGTTTTTGGAGCTCCCACAAAGAAAGGTGTGTCTTAGTTAATGGGCCGTTAATGTATGAATAGAATTGTATACTGTATACATTTTATATACATGTAATTATGTATGTTTATATGCATGTATTTTATGTGTATATATATACATATATACCTACAGTATGTATAGTATAATTACATATAATTACAATTATCATAGATAATCAAAAATACATGGGCATATTCCCAGAACTGGATTGGACGATGTGTTTTTTTTCAGGAACCCCTGGCATACGGAGCAATGGCTGTTTGCAGGGTATACCGTTGATCTACCCCGCGCTGAAACAGACGAACCCTTAAATAACAGATCTTGTTCCCTATATTAGTCCATGATATCCCCATGAAATGGCTGGAGGTAGATCCAAATGTGCTTTGCTTAAATTCGAATTGTGGTGATATTCCCAGTCATATCCCATGAAATCCCTCTGCTTGGTGAAAAAATCCTTTCTAACTCCCACCTTTAGTTTGTTAAATCATGTTACCCTCTGGTAATTTAACAGTTTGCTATTGAAAATGGCCCAGTCGAAATAGTGAGTTTTCCCAGCTACAAAATGCTGGATCTTTCCATCGTTTTTTGTAAACGGTTACCAGAGGGTAAGTCGTGGAATTTCTCAAAATCATAGTCGTGGAATTTATTAAAACCTCCATATTTATCAATGGGATTTTCCATATGTTGAATAACCAGATGGTATATACCAGATGGAATCCCATGATATCCTCATGAAATGCATCCTGGATCCCCATTTTGGTCTCTGAAATCCTCCTCGCTGCAGCCCTGGGGCCGCTGAGGATTGCCTTTCCGATTGCGCTGAAGCAACACCTGAAGCGCAGTCAGGGAGCTCAGCGGTAGGAAGTCGGAAGTGGCTGGGGTTGGTGAAACATCCCCCATGTATAAATGAGATTCCCACTAAAACTTCCACTTAGTCATCAAACATGGAAAACTTGGAAATCCCCCCCAAAAAAAAGGCCTTAATGGGAAAATTATCTGTAAATGTCTATGAATCGGGAATTTTCTATTGCTCTTCTTGATTACCGGATGGTAACTAATAGTTGGCCATTGGATGGACATGTTTACTCACCAGAAAAAACTGGTGATTTTGTGTGCAAAGTATCTACAACTGGTCCAACTGGATGTGCAGAGTTTGAATTCGACCAATAACTGATTGGACTAGGTCTGGGCAAGTCATGAATAGGTCAATAGATTATTGTGACTTGCCTTACCCTCTGGTAAACGTTTACATAGCGAACTGGAAAATCACCAATGTTTTAATATGTAAATCAACTATTTCTATAGCCATTTTCAATAGCAAACTGTTAAATTACCAGGCCGGGTTGATGGAGAAATAGACTAGTGACTGGCAATTCATGCGTTGTTCAATGCATCTAAGATTATCGAGGCGTGAGGTGTTGCTGTTTGGTCCACCTGGAATAATGAACTGTTCTGTGCAGCTTCATTCCCCATGTTGTTTGTGATGTTGGCATGACTGATGTCTAAACCCGAAGATCTGAACTCCTCATGCATCATGGGAAAATGGACTTGTGAATAGAGTGGGCTACTTTTTTCAATTTCTCCAAGAATTGTCCCACTTTTTGAAGATATGTTTCTTTTGATCTTTCCAACAGATGCTTTTTTCCATCCCTTGGATTTTACGGCTTTTTCCAACACGTGGGACTTTGCCTTGCCGTGAATATTCGGGTAGGTCGTGATCCAGAAGAATACATGCGAGTCTTAGAGCCTCTCGGTGACGACGAAAAAGCAGTGGATTTTTAGGGACCCTACTGGTGACCTCCGGATCTCTGGGATTAGCGAAATCTATCCAAAAATGACCAAAATAGAAAATCCTTTTGAAACGGGTGAAGAAATCCTACCAACAAGCACATTTATATATAACTAGACAGCCCATATATCTGTAGGATTTATATACTGGTATACTACTACAGATATATTCACAATGTTTAGTATGATCATTAAAGAATTATTAGCTAGCAAGAACCACAAGGATTATGAAGCCCTATCTGTTTTGTAAAGGTCACCTTCATGCGGTAGTTTTGATGGATTTCTGCATGGATTTCACCACGGGAAGATGGTCAGAAAACTAAAGCAACAAAGCATGGAGATACTTTACAATGTGAGGCCCCCGGTCGATAGCTAAGTTGGTTCAAATAACTCCAATTTCACGAACTGGTTTATGGTACTTATAACTATAGTTACTGGGGCTTTTGTTAACCAACGTTCACATCACTGGGGGGCCTCACATTGTAGAGATATCACGAGAATCAATAACTCTTAAAAAGTCAAAGCACCATTTGAGAGTTCAATCTCCCATCAACCAATCAACGGTGGCATTTTTAATGACCGGTACATATTTTTAATGAATCAACAATTCATAAATTGTCTAGAAAAGTGTAAAGAAACCACATATTCGAATAGACATATGGGTTAATATTGGTTATATGATGAGAAATTCACATGGCTATTGAACATTGCCTATTTATAGTTGATCTACCTGTCATAAATGGCGATGTTCCACAACTATCTTAGTTTACCAGAGGGTATATGATGAGAAATTAAGCATCAAATATGGTGTTTTGACCTTTTAAGCATCGGAAATATGAAGATATGTGAAGATCTAAGTACAGCCAGTGATGGCGAAAGATTATTTAACGGAAGAATCCATCTGCCTGGTTTCTTGGGAATGAAGTGACCCATAAACCTCCGCGGTATAGCGTAAACCTCAGCAACAGGGATTCCGAACGACCGAGGTATACCGAGATCGACGATCTAGCCGCTGGGTCAGGAGAAGTTTGGGAATTCTCTGGGTAAACCGTGTTTTTTTTGGATCAATGGTTGATTTTTGGGGCGCATAGGTTAAAACTCGTCCCGTGCTGAGTATCGTTTATTGCCAGATTGAAATTTATCGCCCATCACCCTCAGGTAATCAAACATGGCGATGGAAAGTTCCCAAGTCATAGACATTGAGTTTGATGAGTTTCCCATGAATCAATGGCCATTCCAGGATCCGATTTATTGGAGGTACCTACCATATATAAGGCCTATATAAGGCCTATGTAAGGGAATATCACCACAACATATGGCCAAAAATATGGTACAGTACCTCCATTTTAGGATCCTGAAATTCCCATTGAATTAAGGCCTCCATGTTTTGTTTGGGGATGTCCAAGTTTGCCATGTTTGATGACGAGGCTAAGCCGCTAAGCCATTCCGAAAATTCCATCATATGCAGGGCTAGTCGATTCCGAGCCCCAAGTGCTGTGTGTTCAACTCGAATCCTCCAATTGTAATCTAGGTGGTGGTTTCACATATGTTCAATTGTCAACCATATTTGTGATCATGATAATGATGATCATGATGATGATGATGATGATGATGATCATGATCATGATGATGATCCCCAGTAATAGATATGTTTCAGTTGGCTTGGAACCACATTTCTCAGTTTTCACGTTTTTTGATATTCCAACATCTTTCTTTCAGGTTTCATCCATGTTGGATCTCTGAGGATCTCACCGCAGTGGAAGGGACGACCCCATGATCATAGGGAAGATCACTTCGATGTGTTGGAAAACCATTGCCTGTAAGAAAGCACTTTTACAAGGTGGATGACCAAACTTGTATGTTTGGTGGCATGACATCATTTGTTTAATTTGTTTTGATTGCCCGTTGCTGTCTAACATAGCTATGGAAAATGATCCATTTATGCATGATTTAGCTTTGAGAAATTGTGATTTTCCATGGCTGTGTTAAATAACCGGAGGGTGTATACTGATGTTAGGCGCTCTTCTTTCGTATTCTAGATACATCCATGGCCAACCCCTCTGTCTCCTCAGTTTCCGTGACCGCAACAATCGATGGTTAATAAGCTCTCAACAAACCCACATTGTATTGGGTTGCAGATCTGCGGGAGGGGTAGCTGAACGCCCATTTGTTATCAGTGGTTGATAACAAGTATACCTATATAGTCATAGACACTTCGAACAGTGGGAAACCTGGAAATATAAAGTAAATACAAGATCCTGGAAACACTTTTTTCGGTAACTTGTTGGGTCTATAGTGACGGACAATCACTTAGAACGTGGCACGAAATCAACACTTAGAACGTAGGCAAATTTCATCACTTAGAACGTAAACCCAACACTTAAAACGTAGGGAGGCCAATTCAACACTTAGAACGTAAAACCAACACTTAGAACGTTCGAAGTGATTGTCCGTCGCTATAATGATGAATAATTAACATGATATGTATATACATACAATGTGAGGCCCCCCAGTTATAAGTTGGTTTTTAAGCCCCAGTACCTATAGTTATAAGTACCATAAACCATAGTTATTGGAGTTATAAACCAACTTAGCTATCTTGGGGGCCTCACATTGCAACTATACATACATTATAAATATATCGCCCGCCGATCCAGAAGATGACGCGGCCATAGCCGGCAATGCGGCACGGGGAGTGTTGTGGTTTGGACAAAGCCCTTGGAACTCTCTATATATACTGCACGTATGCAATTGTAAACAATTGTCAGCATATGTATGCACACGTAGATACATAGCTTCTTGAAGTGCGTCACCAATACATGTCTATTTGGTCCCTGAGTGGCTTCGCTGAGTGCGGCAACATAATTTCACAAGCCTTTCCACTATCATCATTGACCTAGACACGTTCTAAGTGTTAAATTCCCCGGTACGTTCTAAGTGATGAATCTTGATATTTGAACGTTCTAAGTGGGGTGCTTAGAACGTAGACGAATAATCACTTAGAACGTCCAAAAAGCATAAAGAATCCGGAATTTTTCCAAAATACGTTCTAAGTGATTGTCCGTCACTATATACATATACAGCAATATACATATATGGAATAGCTATTTCTCCATCAATCTAACTTGGGATATTCCGTTTCTAACTGTATTACATTATTACTTCAGTGACCCAACTCACCCGTGGGTTTACCCTTGTTTTCAGCTAGTGGTTGTACCAAATCCCTAAATTTGTTGGTAAATACCCAAGTATTGGATGCTTAAAGCCAGATTTACTAAATTGTGGGGTTGCCAATTGTAGCTATTTGTTCACGAAAATGTGGCATATCCAAGGTTCATAACATTCCAAGACTTCGGGTGATTTTATGAGTATATGAGTAATGTGGTAAACCCAATAGTAAACAATCCCGAATTATCACTATGAATAGGTGGTGAAAAATCATCCCCAAATGGTCGTTGGGACTATGGCAGCCAGGGTTTACCACAGATAAGTAGCACTCCACATGACCTACATCCTGTGCGTGAAACTGTGGCAACGAGGTAAGAACGGGAAGGCCACATACCTTGATCTTGTCCAGTCTGTCCATGCTTATTAGGCGCGCAGATGTACACCGTTTGGGGCGGGGCCGTAAACCGTTTGGTGTGTCAAGCAACAGTAAAAATAGCTGCATCTGGGTAAACCAAGCATAAATTTGTTCGACTGTTGCGGAAATGGCATGAAAAGATTCGAGGAGATTTGGGTTATGGGGTGTATCCAACCAAGAATGGGAGCTTAGTCATCAGCATATGGGCTGGCTCACCTTCAAATAAGGGTAGACAAAGTGGTGAATAGTAATTCAATTACCCTCTGGTAATTTAACAGTTTGCTATTGAAAATGGCCCAGTCGAAATACTGGATTTTCCCATTGAAAAATGGTGATTTTCCATAGTTATGTTAGTTTACCAGAGGGTAAACATGTGTGTTCCAGGGCATCAAAGAGTAGCTATCACATGGCAGAAAGAGTCAGGATCAGGGCTATGATTTTTTACCCAAGTTTCAGCTTCTGATATATCACGGTTCAGCTTTTCCCACGTGCAATAGCCACTTAGGATTTGTTTGATAGACAGACAGACAGACAGACAGGCAGGCAGGCAGACAGACAGATGGACAGATTAATAGGATTTAATAGGCATATAGATAGGTGCATGATCGGACAGATAGCTAGGCAAGAAAAAGCACGTAGGTAGATGGTGGTCACAAGGCCTGATAGGATGATCTTAGAGATTTTCCAGTTCTTTTGGCTCTATTTTTGGGGAGTGAAATGGTGTTCGGATAGGATGTTCCTTTGAATCAATCCATTGATACATGAATTCCATGCAGAAGTCGTGTAATGTGTTTTTCTGGTTGGTGGTTTGGAACAGTTTTTCCATATGTTGGGAATAATCATCCTAACTGACTTTCATATTTTTCAGAGGGGTAGGTATACCACCAACCAGTTTGACATGTGTTACCTGTACCGGCATTTTGTTCGTATTATGCCCCTCTGTGTTTGGGGATCATAGTTGTTTAAACTGCTGCCAACAGGTCCCCAAAAGCCCACTGGAGCATACCGGTTGGCTGATTGACGATATTGGAAGTTGATAGGATTCGATGGCTGTTTAAGCTTTAATGGTTGCTACACCATTTTTATACAATGTAAGACCCCCAAGATAGCTAAGTTGGTGCAAATAACTCCAATAACTATGCTTTATGGTACTTATAACTATAGTTACTGGAGCTTATAAACCAACTTATAACTGGGGGGCCCCACATTGTACAAAGTCAATGATCTAAAATAATGGTTAAAAGAACACACGCTGTACCTCTTTCATCTTTCAATGTTCAATACTACCATGTTCATAGTTGTACGCCCTCTTTAAGGGGTCCAGCAAATCACCCTGGTTCAGAGATGTGAATCATGATCGATGGATTGATACATTTATAATCATTTATATAATATTATATATATATATAAATGGTTGGTGGTTTGGAACATTTTATTTTTCCATATATTGGGAATAATCATCCCAACTGACTAATATTTTTCAGAGGGGTTGAAACCACCAGCCAGTATATATATATATGATACCTTCATCAAGCCAAGGACAATGCGATACCACTTTAACCAGATATGGATTTACGCTTCTATCCCCACCTTCGCAAAGGACCCTATAGTGTTGTAAACTGAATCAATATATCCATGTTTTTCCAGGAACGTCAAAACACTAAAATTGGCTTTGGTCTTTTCTTCGCTTCTCCAGAGTTTTGCATATTGTCGCCAAAGTTGATGTTCTTTCAGTTTTTTCTTAAATTTGGAAGATCAACAAAGCCCGAGGCATCCCCCAAGAGTTTGATGGTTGAATTCCAAAAATCTTCACGGATTGGATGCCCCAATGATTTGATTGTTTGTGATGATAGTCATCAAAATCATGACAGTTATAATCATGATGCAATTATGTGATAATATCATTATAATTACTGTTACACTTATGTGATGATAATAAAAAAACGTTAACAATGATATTTCGTCAGTTCAACTCTCATATTTTTCATGAAACTCCCAAATTTCACGGCTTCAAATTTCATCCTTTTCGATGCGAGGCCCCTTCGACATCGCGATGACGGCGAGGGAAAGAGCCTGGCTCTGTGGACGCAGATGGACACCGGAAGTGATGGCGGGGGTGGGGGAATCGGGGGGTTCCTAGTACCAATGGATTTATGTCACTGGCCATCTAGGGAACCTAAATTCGAGGTACCTACCTAAATTGGATAAATCTGGGTAATCAATAGTTAATAGTTAATATTAATAGATATTGTATATGTATGGGTAAATTATAACGACCTCACTGCGACCTCACTGGAATCATGATTAATAAGGGGAATCATCCCCCAATGGCCTTATTTCAGGTTAGTGAATTATTATCATTTACCCATATATATATATATATGGTTGGTATAGATAATTATAGATATATCTACCATAAACCATAGTTATTGGAGTTTATGATCATCTACCTATATATATATATATTATATATATACATACATATATACGTGGTTGGTGGTTTGGAACCATGGAATTTTGTGACTTTCCATTCAGTTGGGAGTAATGGAATCCCAACTGACGAAGTCCATCATTTTTCAGAGGGGTGGCTCAACCACCAACCAGAATTATTGTTTATCCATCATTTTCCCCATTAAAAATGATCATTTAGAGGGTCTTACCCCATTTCCAGACAAACTCAAATGGTAGTACCCCGAACTCATCCAAGTCATGGACGACCATTTTAGTGAAAGCTATGGTGACTTGGGGGATTTCACCAGCAATAGTAGTGGGAATGGGATAACTTCTCCCAAGAAACCTACGAGTGAAGGGTTGGTTAACCGTAAAAGGATGGATTTACAAGCACTTGATGAGAAGATCATAGAAATATAGTGGTGGGTTTACCAACAAGTATGGTTGGTTAACCATTAAGTTGAGGTGGATTCTGACACCGAAACTGTAGCTTAATGGTGGATCAATCGTACCCCATATATGAGGCTTGCATGCTGGACCCAGTTATATAGCTAAATATACCATACGCGGAGCATATGGAACGCCAACAATGGAGGAGTTACCAACAATATTCTGAGTATATCATGGAAATGAGCCATTTGGGATCACAAACTATCCCAACCTAGCGCTCTGCACAACTTTATATACAAACCACAAATTCGGGCTGGAGACCATTATTGTTGATCCTCTATTAAACTGGTGCAGGGAGTATTTCACCAACCTTAATTAAGTTAACCATGGAAATATGGATCTTGCATACGATGAAGCAATGAAGCTACGGGTAAAGCAACTAAAAACCATCAGAAATTTGGAACCTTGGCAGGTAAAGGTTACTTTAAAGTTTAACCAAAGATAAGATTTGCAATTTACTGGGAATGTGATGAAATTGCAATTGAAATAATTGAGGAGATTGGGAATGAAAGGGGTTGGTTCACCAACTAAAAATGGGGCGAAATATGGTGTTGCCCATCAATCAAGCGTAAACCAATTGGTGAATTGGGTAGTTTAATGCAACTTAAGTTAATGGTTTGCCACTCTGACAGAAACACATTATCATTAACCTAATTAGCGAAGAATGGAACGTGTTTCGAAGTTGGTAGATATTATTGGCCATAAAAGTAGATTTGGGCATGGATAAGAACCCCGACTTGTTACTTGATTTATCACGTCCCAAAATTGGTTTCACACCCCAATCATTTCCAAACTGGAATCTTAAATGGATAAACCAAGAAAATGAAGGGCTCAATCATCAAGAGTTGGGAATTGAACCTGTCCAGAACCAATTAAATGGGAATTCAGCAGCAGAGAATGGGTTTCAACCAACAAGAAAAGGATGGTTCAACCAATCTTAGCAGATTGTAGTGACCTGACAGGCCGTCCCAGCCCAATAATAATAGTTAGAAGGTTTTAGGTCAAGGTAGCTACTGGTACGTGCATGTTCACTCCAAGCGAACTGACGGTTTGCCTACCGGCATTGCTCAGTTTGCATCCACTGGAAAATCGTCAGAACAAAGCCATACGTGGTACACAAACAGTCCAGCAGAGACTTGTTGCTATGCGGTGTTGCCTTTGCGATCTTGAGCATCGCGCACACCCAGTTGTCTTGTGAACCCGATGTACGTCGCTTGATGTATAGCTTTCCATTCTTAATGGCCATCTTTGGCCCCAAGATCGCAGCGGAGGTTCTGCGACTGTCGTTTGACAGTGGTATTGTTCAACATGACTCAACACATCCGTAGAGTATTGTGGAAGCTGACAGCTGCGGCATGATTGGAATGATGTGATGGTTAATATTTAGGGATGTCATCCCAAAATGGATCATGATTGCTTATATAGTCTGATATGTATAATTACATATATATATATTATATCAAACATTAGCCTGTTTAAGTGCCTGTTTCTGTCAATTTATACGTATAGAGTCTCTTTCTCCAAAACACAGCCCCATACATAGCCCCATGCATAGCCCGGATTGATGTAACTGATGTTGATATTCAATTTCACAGTAAAATTTACACCCTGACCCTACCTTCAAGGATTATCCATGCCCCATTTTCTTTATGTCTTTAAATGTGCATGTGCATGTGCACAATCGTTAGCCTGTTTAAATGGCTGTTTCTGTCAAGATTTCCGTATAGAGATTCTTTCTCCAAAACACAGCCCCATACATAGCACCATACATAGCCCTGATTTAAGCCCAGATTGATGTCAAAACTGTTGTTGATATTCAATTTCCCAATAAAATTTTCACCCTACCTTCGTGGAAACTTCCCGAACTGCCGAAATGTCCAAGAGCAGCAATGCCCTTTTTGAAAAGCCAGCTGCGCACAGTTGGAATTAAGAGCGCTGCAGGATTAGTCCAATAGGAAGCTTTAAAACAAATTTGAAGTTTAGGCACTTGTTGAGTTTGGACATGATATGTTGCGATATGATTCATATGATGTGATGGTATGACTTGACCTATACGACTTATGACATGATGCAAATTGACATTGCATGACTCCATGTGGAATGTTGTGGTATGTTATTTCGGTACGATTTGTGTCTCTGTGTCTATGTCTATATACCGTGGAATTACCATAGCGTGGAAACGTGGAAGAAAGGGCTCCGTGATTTGATGTTGTCATGATGAAAATATTTGATGCGATACATGGTGATAAGATGTGGTATGATGAAATGATACTAAAGTATCAAGTAGTATGAAATGATATGTGTTGAAAATGAAGCGAAATGATTCAACATGCAATGATGTTTTAAATCATATGATGAATGATTAAGATATCAGATATCCGTAAAAGAAAACAAGTTGAAAAATATTGTTCAAATAAATGCAGAAAAAACACTACTTTGGGATGCACAAAGAACGGTTCAGAACGGTTCTCTGATGAAAACTTCACCCCCCAAAGAACGGTTCAGAACGGTTCCGTTTCCGTAACGGTTCAGAACGGTTCTGAACTATTTGCGTTTTTTGGTACTTTCTACAAAGAACGGTTCAGAACGGTTTCCTGGCAGATGTCTTGGGGCTGTGTTTTGGCACATGTTTTTTCCATATCAAAATTTTAAGTTGAAAACGTGGCCTTAAAGCTTTGAAGTTATTAATGAAAGGGAAGGGCAGTTTCTATATTAAAAAATGTCGCAGCAAAGAAAAACGTCTCACACTGTGTAAGTCGTAAAAGAGAAGTCGAATATTAATAAAAGTAAACATAACAATCACAATTCAATCTATGCGCTGCACAAAGCCTGGGAAAGGCTCAATCCCCAGCTCCGATTTCACGGCCGTTTTTTTTGTTGTAGAGTCCTTCCTCTTCAGGTCCTTCCCAGGTGGATTGAAGCCGCGAAAATCATTTAAGACAACAATAAACACACAAAAAACTCCCAAAAGCTGGTCCAAACGTGCCCAAACACCATGCGTAAACACCCCCACAATAGTTCAGAACCGTTCTGAACCGTTCCTAGGGGGAAGTTTTGGTGGCAAAGTGGAACAAAGTGCAGCCCAAAGTGCAGCCCAAAGTGGGAACCAACCCCATGTCACAGAATCATAAAGGAGAATCCTGACTATCCTTACTGGGTCAAATTTCCATATCAGCTCTGAGAAGTTCTCAGCATGTAAGGTGCGCCCAAGCGCCTTGGCCGCCACTGTTGGCGCCTGCAAATCGTCCAAATCCAAACGATCAGTGCAATAGCCCCAGCTTAAGCTACATCCCACACAACCAGCCAATGGAAGAGGTCACTCGAAGCAAAGGCAAATTCTTGCCAACGCTGGAGAATGATTGAAAAGGAGCAAAATTTGAGATAATCATAGACTCAAAATCAGAATCGTTATAGCACACAAACAGGCGTCAGCAAGTAATCAATGTCAGTTGTCATCACAGTATCCAGCCAAGAAAAGTCACTGAAAAATGAACATATTCTTGCCAATGCGCAGAAGTATGTTTTACCGCCGTGCTACCCCTAGCTCAATCTTGGCCTGCTCTTTGCAGCTATGGATCAATCCGGAAGGTGACCAGATTCCCGGCAATGCACCGTGATGAATTGGACCATATTCGAAGTTGTCCTTGTCATAGATCTCCTGCTGCACACCAACTATATAGCAACGGCAGATTCCAAGTGCCAAGCATTGGGGGGGGCACCGTGCCCATGAAAAGGAAAGAGGTTTCAAGTTGCCTAAAAAAACATGTCGGAAATTCATTCAGCCAGTCTAGACATCAAACCATCCAACACTACCTTGACACCACGTCCTCCACACTAGACAAGTCTCTGAAAACTGCTACGCTTCTTCGCGTGCAACTTCAGATGGTGCAAACGTTGATGTAGTAGCAGCTTCCTTACATCAAAGGAGCTGACGGGAAGTGGGAAGAGTTCCCCAAGCACTGTACAGCACTCTCACAAACTCCCTGCCCAACGTAATTGCAATGTATGGTATGACCATCGCAATGAAATTCAAAAAAATGCCACCCGGTGTCAAAGTAGCAAAAAAATGATTTGCTACTAGATGTCTGGGGCTGGTTCATCATCACTACTGCCGCTGGAATCGCTGCTGCTGCCAAAAACTTCGCCGTGCAAGCGCTTCATGGCAATAGCCCCCGGTCAAACATCAAAATCAGGTTGTCAAAAATGCTTCGTGAACTCAATAAGTATGTCACTATGCGGTAACAAAATCCAAGTCTCAAGCAAAAAAAAACCAATTACATGAAATCATTGAAATCACCATGCTCAAGCCAAAACCCTATGGGCCGATGGCCCTCGATGACTACGCTCAAAGTGTGGCACTGGCGCTCCAATGTGTTGTCCAAACAGACTTGGGTCACCTGACTCAAGAGGTTTGTTTCATACCAAGATTGATTGTGCAAGCCAAGGCCCGAGGTGAACCCTTTTTCAGACCCAACATGGGTCTTTAACATACATTGGGGCTCCATTTGGGGCTGCTCATGGGCTGCCCCCTGGGCTCCACATTTTGCATACGGACATGGCAACAGACAAACAGGCTAACGATTGATATAATATATATTTATATAATTATACATATAATCAATTTTATATATATATATACATATATATATATTTACATACATGTATATATATATATACATACATACATATATATATATTATGTTTTTATATATACCTATATATTTACATTTATATAGTTTTATATATATATACATATACACATATACACATATACATATATATATACACATATACATATATACATGTATATATATAATTTAAATATATATATATATATATGTACATGTATAATTTAAATATATATGTACATATGTTTGGGAAATATATTTTCCCAGAACAACCAACACGGTGCATATTTCGATCGATTATCCCCACAGACCAATGTTTGTGGGATGGTTAGCTGTGGGATCTTAGATTCAAAACCATTCTTAACCACTAAACTGTTTGTAAAAAATCTAACCTGGTTAGATTGATAACTAGCATCTAAACGTGATACACTATAGTGTTGATTGAATATCAAACAATGGTCATTAAACCAACATCATTCAACACTACTATTCTTGAGTTCAATGATGGCAATATCATTCTGGATGAATTATTGACCTCACGTCGTACGATGTCACTGGAATGATGGTGAACGCATTGGGGAATCAGCCCCAAATAGCCGAACTCTTCAGCTATTTCAGTTTGGTGAATTGTTATAATTCAGCCAGATTTTTGCCAGGGAAGTAGAGTAACTATTGAAAGTCCACCTATAACTGGGTTCATGACCTACCTACTGAGTGGTGCAAAGCACCAAACGATTTCGCTCATGGTCATGAACACAAATACGTCACCATCGCAGGACAACTGCATCACACAGTTGCAGGCGATTTCGTGCAATCTGGACCTCATTGTTCCTTGGTTTTTGGGGGATCAGCATGGGTTCTCGAATCATGGGCAAATTTATGGGAATACAGATGCACTTTTGACATGTGATGAATAGAATGTGTACATTCCTGACTGTTGTTTGACAAAGGTCAAATGACTCGGCATGGATACCAAGATATACCAACTTGGGGTTGCACAGTTACACCACCGTTTATGGGAGGCAGGCGCTACCCTTTTCTGTGCATAGTTGAGTTCTCTGCCATTTACCACATGATTTTCCTCTTGAAATCCGAAACATCGCTCCCCACTTGTGCAAGGGATGAGTTAAACTCACCTGTCATCCGTGGAATTTCGTGATGCATCCCCAGCCTTGTTGGTTGTATGCCACTGTTGCTGATCATAATCGTGTAATGATTTAATATCAATAAAATTTAACAATGATAATGTATGATCATGTTAAATATCAATACAACTTATCAATACAATTTTGCTGATGATAATATCAATTTTGTAACGATGAGATGTCATGATATCTATGATATCCATGATATCTGATCTGATCTGTCCGGGTTAAAGAAAATTCAGAACGTCGTATTACAGGCTGACACCCCAATGGTTTTCTGGTGGCATCCGTATGAGCGTTGGCTGAAAAAAATGGTTGATGATTAGACAGGATTTCTACTGCCCTGTGTATACTGGTGATACCCTCTGGTAAACTAACATAACTATGGAAAATCACCATTTTTTAATGGGAAAACTCACTATTTCTATGGCCATGTTCAATAGCTCTGTTAAATTACCAGAGGGTAACCATAATCCATGAACTGGGAATCCCCATGAAAACCAAGCATTATACATTAGCAATCCTCCAATGCAAAAACACATAATATGATATCTAATATGATGATAGATTGTCCAGTGATAGCCCTTAAATTTTCTCACTTCTGAATCCATCAGTTTAAGGATTTTCGGAAAAACGTGTCCAGAAGGTTTTCGCGATGGCTCAGGTTCAATTGCCATTGCCTGCAAGCTACACGGTCCACACAAGTCGCTTCATTCGTCTTTGGGTACATTGGCACAGAAAACTCCAGGGTGCCATGGAAACGTCCTTCCAAGAGTCATCGATTCTGAATAACATTCACGATGGAGTTTCATGTGCTTTTTGTGCATGGAACTATATATTCTCTAATATTCTGTTTAATATATACATTAATCTACATCCACGCAGCTCAAGTCCATCGCAACTTGCGGGGCGCTGGATGTCCCACAGATCCGGATCCGTCGTTGGAACGGTCCGTTACGATAGAAATTGGAGCGGTTTTACGCATCAAAAAGGACGGGAAAAAGTGGGATTTAACTGGCAGAATTGAGTATTGATGGTTGATGTATGCTAGGTAAGTCGGTTTGTAAATAGATCAACCAGTGGATTTATGATGGATCTATATATATATATAATATTAATATATTACATATATATACATATATATCCATAGTTAGATGGAGTAACATTCACTCACCAGCAGAACTGGGTTGGGTGCTTTCCTCCAGGATGGCCATCTGTGCATATCTAAAATGGCCATAGAAATAGTGGATTTATAGGGTTTAATGGGATTTGATTGCGATATACCCGGCCTGGTAAACGTTTACATAGCGAACTGGAAAGATCCACCTCATTTTTAATGGGAAAACTCACTATTTCGACTGGGCCATTTTCAATAGCTTTTTGTAGGTTTACCAGAGGGGAAACATCTGTGTAAATCCGGACTGCTCCCTTATATCTATCCTCCGGTCATCAAACATGGCAACGGAAAATCCATGGCATTTTCTCGATGCTTTCCCTTTAAAACATCCACTTCCAGATGATTTTCCATTGCCACGTCTGATCACCAGGCCGGGTTTTTTGCCTTACATCCCAGCACAGATCCACTGAAAATCCCATGAAAGTTGATGGTTAAATTCCCCATGACATGCCATGTTTGATCCCTATGGGTAGATGGTAAAGAAACAATGTTAAACCTATCCCCCAAAAAATCTCCATATCTAACAGAAGATGAAGCCCAGAATAGGATTGAAAGATGATTCTTCCGTCCTGGAAAACATGTGGAGGTTGTGGCCATAGGACTCCCACAATCTGCGATTCCACTGATCTGACATATGTGAAAAACCAGGGGACAAATGATGATGAAAAACATCGGAAAATGGAGGAAAATGATAGGAACATCATGAGTTTCATGTTTCATCCTCGCAAGAGGATGCCAATGAACCTTTTCCCTTGGGAATTTAGCATAGCGAACTGGATGTTTCTGGCCGAAAGCCGTCAAATCGCCATGAAATCCAAGCATTCTCCCAGCATTCTCCCCGTGAAAAGATCCTTGAAACAAAACTGGTTGGTGGTGACTGGAACATGAATGGATTATGACTTTCCATTCAGAAAAGGGAATGGAATAATCATCCCAACTGACTTTCACTCCATCATTTTTCAGAGGAGTAGGTTGAAACCACCAACCAGAAAACCACGCCCAGATTGGCACTTTACCCTTCGTCTTGCTGGGTTTCATTCGCCCTGTGACTTGGATTTACCATGTTATTTGACCATGGCACATATATGGCACATATATGATATATACGTGTGTATATATATATATGTATTTATTTATCTATAATATGATCTATATCTACATCTATGTATTTCCCAGGTCTGTGATTTTATTCTATGTACGCCTATAGTCTATACTATACATGTAAAGCATATTAGTATACATGTATATATATATATGCATGAGTACATATTGTAGGCCACAAAACTCGGATTTGACGATGAAAATACCATGTGCTTGCAAGTGGATAGTTTAAAGCTCTAATCAATGTTCGTAGTAGAACATCCACTTTTCGGGTCATTTGACCCATGTCCATATAGGTATGGGTCATATGGGTGTCTTCCGAAATCTGCACATCGGATAAACCAAGATGACCTGCGAGTCGCTGCTCGACTTGTCACATGTTGGGTGCCACGTGTGGAAGTCTTGGTCATATCTTTTCAATGGGAATTTCAGGATCCTAAAATGGAGGTACTGTACCATATAAGGCCATATTTTGTGGGGATATTCCCTTACATAGCCCTTACATAGGTCTTATATATGGTAGGTACCTCCAATGAATCGGTTCCTGAGATGGCCAGTGATCTTTTGTTTCTTCCCAGTGATCGTGAAGCTCCCATCTTTATCAAGGTTTACCATAGCTTATCCAGATGCTTCATTGATAATCCTCTGTGAATGATTTTAAACATCATCTTCCATTTTGTTACATACCCTGTGGTAAACTAACACAATTTTGGGAAATCACAATTTTTAATGGGAAAACTCATTATTTCTATGGCCATGTTCAATAGCAAACTGTTAAATTACCAGAGGGTAAATCCGCCATGGTTTTCACCAGTTTTGCTCCATAAACCTGGATTTTTGAACAAACCAAGGCGCCACTTGGAGGGGAAATCCGCGGGAGCAACTGAGGTCCTGGTTCCCATCATCGTTTTACTCATTGCCTGGGCACTTTACTCCACAGAGGATGAATCGAAAACATCCGGCCATGGCGAGTCTGGTGGCGAGTCTGGTGGATGTGCATCCAGCCAAATGAGCCAAAAAGGCACTGTAAAGTTGACGGAACCCCCCAACTTTCATGGAGAAGTCTGGGAATTCATCATCGAATGACCATGAATTCTCTATCAATATGCTTACGGCGCAATGGAAATACACCACCAAATAGTTGGGTAATTTTTTCTGGGGGTCAACCCTGAATGGGTCCGCCACGTGGGGGGTGCAGTTGAGGTTTTTCCAATGGGTATAACCATGGTTGACGATATATCACCTATAACTCTAGCTATATATCCACTTATAACTGGAACTGTACTTCCAAGCAGCGCATCTAGGATGAGCCATGATTGATGAAGATGTTTCATTCGAAACGGGGTTGGTTCAGCTCAGAAAAGGGATTGAGAGGAGCCAAAAGTTGAGTTTCATTGCAAAGCATATGGATTCGACCAGCATAAGGTCTTGGTTTCACCAACAACAAATGGGGATTCACCTTTTCAGCAATATCAAACGGAGATTGTCATAGTGGCAACGGAGGTTGGGATTCAACCAGCTTGGTCATGAGGTGCACCAACATGAGACAGACTGGTGAAGGTCTCATTCATTTCTAGCTGTTCCGAATTGGAGGAAGATACTGAGGAAACATTGTTCCCATCATGCCATCTTTTTACACCACCAGCCTCCAATCATTGTGAGCCATAACTGCCGTAAGATGCCGTAAGCACCTAGCTCACCGTCTTTCTAGGCTAAGTTTGTTGCAAAGGAAATGATCTCATCGAAGTTGCTCGATGTTTATATTGGAGGCTACGTCAAACATCGAAAAAACACATGGTTTATCCTGTTTTACCTTTAAAACACATGGTTTCTGCATGTTTTTTCCATAGAAACCCATTGATTTTTGTTGGCTTCCGCAGGGTATACCAGCCACATCCAGCCAGGAGTTGGCTCAGATCATGGAGGAACCCTTCGGGGATGAGATCGCAGGCGGTAGACTTGTCAAACCGCCTGGCCTTTTGGAAGAAACGGAAAAGTCTGGGAATCCTAAAGAATCAAGATTCATGGGTGAAGATTCCCTATCAAGAATATCTGATTTAATAGGATATGTTAGATATATTCCTGGATATCCATCTTTTGACAATGGTGATTTGATAGGGATATTAATCGTGATTAAATTGGTGATTAACCATCTGGTAATGGAATATTAATGTCTGGTTGGTGGTTTGGAACATGAATTTTATTTCCATTTCATATATGGGATGTCATCCTTCCCATTGACGAACTCATATTTTTCAAGATGGTTAAAACCACCAACCAGATTGAGTCACGTACCAAAAAACTGAAGCTTGGTGTCAAGTCCTCCAAGTTCAACTGACTAATATCTAAATCAAGAGATTAACGTACCAAAACTGCTTGGTGCTTTGGAACATGAATGGATTATGACTTTCCATTCAGAAAAGGGAATGGAAAATCATCCCAACTGACGAACTCATATTTTTCAGAGGGGTAGGTATACCACCGACGTACCAAAAATCTGAAGGTTGCTGGAAGAAGTCCTCCCAGTTCACAAATTTCACTGATATTTCCAGCTTGAAAGCTCTACCAGGATAGGCAAAGCTTGAACGATGAACGCCTTGCCATTTTGATGGACTGGTTCGATTCTCAGGAGCTATTTGAGATGAGTCATATCACTTGTACAGATGCTTCTAAAACTTACACAGTAAATATACCCTCTGGTAAACTAACATAGCTATTGAACATGACCATTGAGAGTGGATTTACCCATTAAAAATTATGATTTTCCATAGTTATGTTAGTTTACCAGAGGGTAGCAACCATGCAAAGTCTTTAAACAATAGCAATGCTCGCTAGGCTTTTAGTAGGATTTTACTTGTTTCTTTTTTGGGGGGTTACCATTTCATTGATTCCCTAGCTGTTCCTTGCCCCATCCAATGTGGTTTTTAAGACCATTCACTAACTATTGACAAATTTCAAAGATCATTTCGTGTTTTAGGCGAACTCTCCCAATTGATGTCCGAACTTTTCAGTTGAATCGTGATCACAGCAATATTTAGGGCAGAAGTTGGTTGATGACTTTCCCAACTTGACCAGTATATATCAGGTATATACCAGGTATATACCTGATGAAGAAGTCTAAACGCCAGGGTTTGTCTCAGAGACAGTTGGTGCCTTTTCCAGAACTGATATGGTGCTCAGCGGCCTGAGCTGTCCTCAGCAAATCTGAGCTGTCCTCAGCAAACCCTGGTGTCATAAATCCAAAGTCCTATAATAGGGGGTACGAAGCTTTCCTGTTGGAAGTGAGCCTCCAATGAATAGTCATGGTTTATTAATCCAGGGTTGACATGAACGTATGTGATATTGGAAGATATGATATCTGGTTGGTGGTTCATTTTCCATTTCATATATGGGATGTCATCCTTCCCATTGACTTTTTCAAGATGGTGAAATTGCACCACCAACCAGTAAATATACTATATGTTGGTGGTTGTCATCAATCACTATTAGCCAGTATTAACCACTCTTAGCCATTCATATTTTTCAGAGGGGTAGGTCAACCACCAATCAGCTTAAAATGACCCAAGAAAAACTCACCTTTTTGGATGTTCCATCCCCAAGAAATGGCAGGGTCGCCGTAGGCAAACCAGAAACCATCAAGCTCGACGTTTTTTGTGGCTTGGCGTCAAAGGGGAACATTTTTTTTTTTATGGCAATCCATAGCAGTCCCCCAAAAATAGAAAAAGTTAATTGCTACCAAAATAGGGATAGACTACTATTCTATCTTTTTGGGGATTGCTATACTCTGTATATGCATGATGTATAGAGTTGTTCCTTGGACTCTCAGTTTTGTTTCAATTTCTGTTGCAATCTTGGGTGAATTTGCAGAAAATACTCGGGGGGCAACTGCCTTGCAAAAGTCCCACCCCTTATGCAATGCGTTTCATTGGATTTAAATAATATTTAAATGAAGATAGATACACAACGTCAAATCAATCCCGATAGAAGCTTCGGCACTTTGTCAGAAACTCTCTGCGATAGATGACAAATCCCGATTTCCACACCATCTACAGCAGCTCCGGCTGCAGTGATCTGCAGTGGAAGGAAACAGATCAGAACAAAATCTATCCCATTTAACCCACCCTCCAGCAATTTCACAGTCTGCCATGGGAAACGGTCCATTTCGTTCGATGATTTGCCTATTAAAAAGGGGTGATGTTTCAGTTCGCAAACTGTAAAATTACCACAGGGTTTGGTCAGTTTGAAGAGCTGTCAGGATCCAATTTTGGGGCTGAAATGAGTTGAAACCTCACCATTTTTTGACTGCCAAATTCTCATTTGTGATGATTAATCATGATTAATCCTCCGTTTTCATTGACTAAACCTCCATAAAAATGCTGTAAAATGGCAGTTGGAACTCCATTTAGAAGGAGGCTAAAAACATTGGAATTTCATGGTTACATTTCCGTGATTTGCTGAAAAAACCTCCATTTTTGCTGGTTGAATCGGTTGAATCTCCAGGTCCTCAGTATGTTTGCCCTCACCTTAGGTCGACGCATCATTTTTGCTCTTAAGCAGCAGGTATGGGTGCAGGCGCCTTTTAAGGGCATGCCATGGTGGATTCATATGTGCCATGATTTAAGCAAAAATGCTATTATAATGGAGGAAATATATATATATACATATATGTATATATGTATATATCATGGGATATATATTATAGAATATGAATGGGATAATGGATTATTTAGATGCCATGGTAATTTCACACTTTGCTATCAAAAATTGCCCAGGTATACATGAAATTTACCAACCGAAAGAGTAGTAGTTTGACCATAATATTAAGGACAAATAATCACGTAATAGTAGTTTGTAGTTAGTAATTTAGATGATGTATTTAATCGCATAATAGGGAAAAATAATCACAATGGGCATAGGGTATACTCTCTGGTGTCATCAAACGTCAATGCCTGGGAAATCCCTTGTAGATGGTTACGTCAATGGTAAAAAATCATTGAACTCGCGAGTGTATGTTCCATTTCCATGTTTGATTCCCACAGGGTAGCAATATTGGGGGATGGTCGCCAATCCAACAAAAGGGCTCAATGTGGCCATTATAAACTGGTTGGTGGTTTGGAACATGAATGGATTATGACTTTCCATTCAGTTGGGAATGTCATCATCCCAACTGACGAACTCATATTTTTCGGAGGGGTAAGTATACCACCAAGCAGTAAAGCTTTCCCATTCAGATAAAATTGACCAGGGACCGGACCCCCACTAATCCCTTGCAAGCTGACCATGGCACAGTGCAGCAAAATATGACTAGGCCAGGTTACACAACAACCACAACAACAAACAACCAACAACCAACAACAACCAACAACAACCAACTGCTCAACCGTTTAAGGCCCCATCAAAACACGATTTTCACCTCATCACGTTTATGGTTCAACGGAATATCAGCCAGAGAAGTCAACTTGGCAATTGGAAACCCACTAGAAATGAAGGTGTTAATTGGAAATTTATCTATATACAAAAGATTATAACATGTTTTATCAAAGAAACAATTTGTAAACATTGCAAACTCCCGTATCTCTTGACAGACCCTTATTGTCCCCATTTTTCTGAAAGGTATGGTTGGTAGAATCTCCGTAGATTAAGATTGTTTCGCTGGTCATATCCCAATTAGCATCCCCGAAAGGTAACGTGACGGCCTTGCCAAAAGGGAAAGAGGATTCCTTTCCACTCAAAAAAGTTGCCATTTTGGGGTATATGTTAATTAAGGTAAGCCACACAATCAAGATTGGCGCCGGGTCTGTTTTTTGGGGGTTGAGGAGTGGGTGATGGTTCCGTCCTGTTTGAGGATCATCATGGTCATCCCAAATCGCTTGGGAACATGGGACACCAACACCATGAGAGCGGAGCGCCAGTGAGAACTAGCTATGCTGGGGTGCTGCTCACATCATGATACTGTCGCATTGCATGGCACATCAATACTCGATAAATATCCCCATTACATAACTGGTTGGTGGTTTAGAACATGAATTTTATGATTTTCCATATATTGGGAATAGTAACCCCAACTGACTTTCATATTTTTCAGATGGGTGGCTCAACCACCAACCAGATAATATGTCCCATGATATCCCCATTACAACACCACTTTGGGTTGATTTACTGGAAGTTACATCCATGAAAATACCCGCTGGTAAACTAACGTAACTATGGAAAATCACCATCTCTAATGGGGAAATCCACTATTTAAACTGGGCCATTTCCAATAGCAAACCGTTAGTCATTACCAGGTTGGCTATTCGGATGATGGTCAGTTATACCCTCTGGTTATGACTAACATAGCCATGGTATAGATGACCCATAGAAATAGATGGTTTACCGTTCTTAATAGCATGGTGAATCTTTCCATGGCGAACTGTAAACGTTTACCAGGCCGGGTAAATCCCCATCCATGTGTTCGTACGATATCAGTTGAATCCTCCATTTTTTTAGACGATCAGGCTATGTTCGTTGCCCAAATGGGCTATATCTCCATCATAAGACTAGTATCCCATGAATATCCCATTACAGGATGGTGCCCCCCAGTTATGAGTTGGTTTATAAACCTCATGAATACTATAGTTATATCTGCCATAAACCATAGTTATGGGAGTTATAAACCAACTTAGCTAACTATAGGGCACCACCTTGTATATAATGTGGGTAAAACAATCATAAACCCATGACTGGGAATGGCAAACATAACACCTATAAATCCTATTAAAATGTTGATTTGGCTGTTGGATTAGTTTTGAGTTTTACCCAGATGAATAGATTTTATCATCATATATAATTACATTTGGTGGTTTCCGTAAATGGGGATACCCCAATAGCTTGTTGGTTTATAATTGAAAATCCCAATGTATAAATGGATGATAACTAGGGGTACTCCATTTATGGAAACCTCCATATCATTGCATCTTCTTCCATGATATCTCCCCAAGTCGAGCCTTAAAAAATGCTGCCAGGAGACCTTGGACAGTCGCGTAAACGCGCGTAGCTGGGTCATTACCCCTGAGGATCTACCCAAGGCTCCATGATGGCTGAAAACTGAGAGAAATTTTTACCCTAGTTTTCATCCAGTTTGGATTGGGATGTTCCCTGACCATCCAGCTATTGGGGTACCCCCATTTATGGAAAAAAACATGTAGATTTCCTTAGTCTGGGATTTGAGCGATATTTCAATTCGCAAATCAGCTGCTAATGGCAAAAATTGTTAGAGTTCAGCAACAAAAAAAAGGTACTTTGGGTACTAGCAAGTTTGTTGAAGTATTAACATGAAGTCTGGCCATGCGAGATGTGGGTTTCACCAGCAAGGTAGGATAAGATGTGGGTTTCGCCAGGTATTTCGGATAGAGCAAGGGGGGTCAACCCAGGCAGATACAAGTCGATCAACCAGCAAATCAGAATACTCCGGAGTGTTCAGGGTTTTTTTCGTCACATGGTGTGTATGTAGATGTATGTATTAGGTTTGGTTGATCACTCTGTGAACGAACCTGGGCTTGAGAAGAAGATTGATGCTGAAACACATTGATTATTGACCACAGAACATGGGTATTTTTTAGACGAAAACCGAGATTTTCTGAAGAATAAGTGAGTGGGGTACTGTAAACCAACAAAATACTAGAAACCATTGAAGCATCAGAATATGGATTCAGCCAGCAGAAGATTTTGGGAAGCAACTTCCCAGGTTGCTTCCTTAGCTGGGTTCCTGGTTGAACCACATCACCACATTTCTTGCTCCAAGAAGAAGAAATGCTCCAGGAAAACCTCTTAGACTTAGATATGTGTTTATGAACCTTATAGATACGTGGAGTAACCTATTTTATCATGCAACGGGGGTTTTGAAGCATGATGTCTTTTAGATATTCCCCCATTACAGATGTAGACGAGACGTGTTGTTCCACAAGTCTGATCTGGTAACGATCTCAAATCCCTGCAAAGTGGTGCTGCCCAGTTGTAAGTTGGTTTATCCCCCGATACCAACGATAGCTATCGATATATCCAACAGGTTCTACCATACATGCCATGAATCCAATCGTTAGCCTCCAATATAAACTAACTTGGCTAAGGAATGGGGGTACCAAGGGGTACTATGAGGATCCTCCATATTTTCTTCCTCCTTCCAAAAGGCCAAGAAAAATGGTCTCGACATTACCCTTGGGAAATCAAATATGGCAATGGGAAATCCCCCCAGTGGAGCTTTTCATAGGAACGCCATGATTTTCCAGCCAGGTTCGGCAGCTTGAGAAAGAGGAAGCCTTCAACAAGAAAAATGCCTGGGACGTCGACTGAGCTGGCGAAAAAGCAAAGAAACTGCGAAAGTTTTAGGAAATGGAGATGGGCTGAAATGGCTGTCGCTAGAATTTCTGAATAAAGAAAAAATGGACGAGCTCCATAGGGCGATCATGATAGAAAACATTGGAGCAATTCCAACACCGCGGAGGAGGAGTTCTAGCATCTTGCTGTTTTTACGTAGCACACACGGCGTGTGGGGAGGAACACTGCCAATTGCAGATCCATGAATGCTCAGAGATGGCAGGAGACATTGCAAAGATCCTTTTTGTTTTCACATCAACATAGCCACATGGGCTTGTCAAAAAGTAGGAATCTACCCCAAAACTCGAAAAAATCGACCCGGAATGGGTAAAACTGTTGGAACTGGTCCCCCAGTTCGGACCCAGCAACAACGAGTTGCTACCAACGTTGCCCTCCAACGAAATGGCGGTTTAGTTTGCTGGGAAAATCATCGAACTCAAAATGGTGGATTTTCCAGCCCATGTTTCATCACCGGAGGGTAAGGATGATGATTCAAGCAAAAACATGCAAAAACTAAGTCTCAGTGGTGGAAGATGTTGCGTGTTCCTCTCTTTTGAAAGTTGAATGTTTAATTCCAGTTTGCCCAGAGCTGAAGAACATCCACCAGGTGAGCGAACTGCGTGAACTGTGTTCCACGAATTGGAGTATAGCCCCCAGTTCTGGACAAATCCAAATGTCATATATGATTTCATATCATTTCATATTCTTGGTTGTATATATCATGTTACTATGTTAATTCTATGTCATTCCCATTGAATGAGTAGTTTAATTCCCATTTGGATGAAGCACCATTCATACCAAGTCTTCAACCTGGATGTTCAGCTGTCTAAGCCGACAGGAGGCGAAAAAAGTCAGATGCAGCCAATAGAGTTGCGGAAAAGCAGCACAGAAATAACCCTGTCTGAGAGGAACGGCCCGCAGATGTTGTTGGTTTTAAAATGTTTTAATGTTTCAAGCAGATGATAGTTGCGGCTTTGTCTCTCAAAATGGCACCCCAAAACGGCAATTGTTCATGGGAAAGTAGGATGACGGATTCTAGGGTTCCGAATCTTGAGACAAGACCAATGTATCCAATGTGGATATGGGTGAATGTCTAGAAAGGAACCAACTACTTGGTGGCTCATCCCACTTAGTAAGTGGGTTATAACCCCAGTGATTTACATGGGATAAGTAGGATTAATCCACTGAAATAACTGGGGTTATAAGCCACTTACGAGCCGTGGGATGAGCCACCAAGTACTCACATGTTTTGTCATGTTGGTTCTCAACTATTCACACGGCTGGGGTCATACAGAAAAGCTCTACTTTGAGGATCATCCCACGGATACGTGGAGGAACCCTGGCGCCCTGGTAAGTCCCCTTTTCTTCGCGGCTGATCCTATGTATAAATGTCCAACTAACCAAAAAAAAACGCTAGGAATCAGCTACGATTCGTTTTTAGTGATCCTGTACATACATAACATAACATTACATTACATTATATTACATTACATACATGCGTACGTCACAGGCTACCACGACCTCACCAAAAAAACGGCGAAACCTTACTGGAACGATGGTAGGGGTAACTATCGCAAAATAAGTAAGGATTATTATTGTGATTTAAAGGTCTAAATGGGATTGTCTGAAAATAGGGTATATTCCCAAACAAATAGCCATTTAATAAGGATAATGATCAGCAAAACCATTGGGTTTAGGGGTACACTATTTTCAGACACACCCAAATAATCCGGCAAACTATAATTGAAACTATAATCTGGCAAACTTTTGAGGTCTGAATTATTATGGTTCTCTAGCGCTTGGATGGGGTGTTTACTACGGAAACGAGTTCCTCTGAAAATAGGATGCTCTCAAAGTCCATGAATTGATAACACTGGTTTATTTTCCATAATATATGGGATAATCCTTCCCATTGACTAATATTTTTCAAGATGGTTAAAACCACTAACCAGATCATTTTCTCTATTGAAAGTAAGCATGCTGGGGGGATACCGCATTTAAGACACTGCCAAATATCACAGTGGTGGCTGTACAGCACACATACATCCCCATGATCATTCTGGTTGGTTATAAAGATTCGTGATTCTTAAAATGGGTGACCGCACAATCATACTGTGGATGGAAGAAATCTTGCATCACCTTGGATGGTTGAAGCCCTATAAATAATGGGATAAACCACCTATCAACTGGTGTGAAATCATCCAAAAAGTGAAAAAAGATTGGTTTGGAGTCCCCCATTTTCGGAAACAACGAAGCAAAACCGCCGATCCGCCTGGCAACTCGCAATTCCTCTCTCCAGGGCCCATGGCTGTGGGAGCCATAACAGCGCATGCGGTAGCAACAGGTGGGAAGAAAAAAAACCTGCTGCATCAGTGAACAGAAAGGGGCTTTAGGATGGTTTAGGCGTGCTGAGTCTTCATCCAAAGTGTGGAAAATATATGAAAAAGATGAACACACATGGGAGTTCACCGATTTAAGGCAGATGATTAGTGCACAAGAGCCTGCTGGAATTCAGGAAATGCAGGATTAAACCCCCAATCCTCGCAGCATTTTTGTTTGGCAATGGGAAATCCACTGTTTATAGGAATTTTTTGGAGGATTTTCTCATGAAAACTGTTTATCTCGAATATTTCCACGTTTGTTGCGCCTTGCCGTGCACAGATGGCGTCAGCTTAACCGCCGCGTCGAAACGACGGCTACTCTTAGGCGAAGATCCAACAGAGTACAGTAGATGGCTGGAGTAGTACCCCACGCCACATGAAATGACAGGAAATATCGGTATGGTACAATGCGGGGCCCCCAAGATAGCTAAGTTGGTGAACATAACTCCAATAACTATGATTTATGGTACTTATAACTATAGTTAATGGGGTTTATAAACCAACTTATAACTGGGGGGCCCCACATTGTACTGATGTGTAATGGCCACTAAAAGGATTGCCCAACTTTTTGGTGGGGCCCCATATATCATGTTATGACCATGGTGAAATAAGCCTGTCAGATTTATGGAATAGTTCTATGGATTACTATGGTTTATAAGCCACGGAATGCCTGGGGCCACATCCAAGTAGCATATCTTGCAACACGCTCCAACTCCGACGATGGGAAAAGCTCTGCCAAATTTGCTGTCGAAAATAGGTAAAATATGTAACCAAAAAGATTTCATGATTATCCATGTGATATCCATTTCTGATCAGAAACATGATTTGGTTTTATTTCATGATTTCTGTTTCTTGAGTCCTATAAAACCAACGTGATATCCATTTCACATGTGTCTTCCCTGGGGATCAACACTTCCGCCACCAGCTGCTGTTGGGGAAACGAAAAATCTGCTTAAAGCAGGTCAGACATCCTCTGCGAGGGGGGGAATACTGGATGCAGATTCCGAAACAAAAAAACGAGGGCCGCCGGTGGATGAGTAAATAGGGTGATCCAAACCCTCTGGTGGCATCAAACTTGGCAAATGCCCGAAGTAAATGGAGGTTTAAAGCTGGAAAAATCATCTATGATACTGTATATTACATATATCATATATAATTCATATA
This sequence comes from Cladocopium goreaui, assembly GCA_947184155.2. Classification (NCBI taxonomy): domain Eukaryota; class Dinophyceae; order Suessiales; family Symbiodiniaceae; genus Cladocopium; species Cladocopium goreaui. The sequence continues at coordinate 342,945 of CAMXCT020002946.1, forward strand.
TATATATATACATGTATATCTATAAATGGCTGATTTTCCATTGCCACGTTTGATGACCAGAGGGTATAAGTGGCCTACGGCTGTGTCCGAAAAGTGTCCTTCCAGAGGGCTCAGTTTTGCAGGTGAATTCACCAGCAGTTATGAAGGGTTTCAAGGGTTTCAACGGTTTCAAGAATATGGGGATTATGTATTACCCATACAATGTGAGGCCCCCCAGTGATGTTTGTTGGTTTAGATTCGCCCCAGTATCTATAGTTATAAGTACCATAAACCATAGTTATTGGAGTTATAAAGTTATAAACCAACTTAGATATCTTGGGGGCCTCACATTGTATGCAAACCATGGTGCTGGTATACTTAGCTACAAAACTGGGTGATTTTTCGGGCAAATGTTTCAAATGTTGGTACAAAGCCACAAGGGCACCATGGAGGGTCTGTTGGGGATGAATAGTCAGCTATAGAATGGATAGCAACTGTGGCTAAAACTGGCTGCCATAAAAAAAGCTCAGGATATTAATATGGAATATATAATATGGATATATTATATATATATATCCATGATATTCCCAGGTCGATATATATTGAATATTCATGTTATATTGTCCATATGAAATATATATATATGATGTCGAAATCTATGAAAATGTTGGTAAAACTGGCTGCCATGTTTACCATCCTCCAGTCACCATTTTTATAGGTGGTATGTATAAACCATTCCCAGTCAGGGGTGGTTTATGGCATTGTTTTACCCACATTATACCTATAATACCTGTCCACTGGTAGTATAGATACCCGCTGATAAACTAAGATAGCTATTGAACATTGCCTATCATAGTTGACCAGATGGTATACCTGTCCACTAGTAATTAGTACAGATAACTTCCATGAATACTGGGTATCCAACTAGTACATTCGTGGCCTTTTCGAAGCTGTGGAATGCTGCGAAAAACATTCAGTAAAACCGTGGAAGTTGTCCATCAAGATTTCACGGTCAAGGTGGTTGCTGGTTAACGGGCTTCTAACCAGCAGAAATAGGGGTTCAATGGATAACTGGTTGGTGGTTTGGAACATGAATGGATTATGACTTTCCATAGATTGGGAATGTCATCATCCCAACTCACTTTCATATTTTTCAGAGGGGTAGGTATACCACCAACCAGATAAATTGGATAACTGATGGTTGGTTTCTGCTTGACTTGTTTTGAACAGTTGCTTGACTTGTGTTAAACGATTTTGGTCGAGAGTCTTTATGTGGGCCCCGGAAAAAATTCTACGAAATGATGCTTGGGTGATACCCTCATTTTTGGTACTTCAGGGTGATTACAGCCTCTGGGCAGAGCTTCATCATCCTGTTTGGCGTTCTGGTCATGAAACACTTGCCTTTCAAAGACTGTTAAAAAAAACGATTTTTGAACCCTTCTTAGCTGCTCACTAGGGGATAGATTTTTACAAAAATTGGTATATAACCAATGGCTCGTGGATAAGTTATTGGCAATAGATGAAAAAAGAGCTCAGCATACTATGAACCGTTGGCCACCCACATTGGCCGATCACACTGCTGGAGAAATCATGGGTAATTATGGTAGGTATGGTATGGTGGCAGGGAAAAACTTAACTGGTAATCTATGAAGATGCCAGTAATTTTTGAGCCAAGCAGCTGTCCTTAACTTGCCTCAGCATACGACCAGATGATGATTTGTTTCATGACTGGCAGCTGTTTTCCACGCCCAGGCCTTGGTTTTCTTTGGTCGCTGTCAGCAGTGGAGTTGCTCGGAAGATGATCTTCAGGAGAAGTCAAACTGGGTCTTTGTTCATCCCGTGCATTTGATCCCATACTTCAGGGTGCAGTTGGGGCCCCATAGCTCCCAGTGATGTTTATTGGTTTATAAATCCCATGGTCTATAGTTTTCAGTGTCATGAAGCATTGTCAAATTGGAATTGGAGACCAACTTAGCCATCGTTTGGGGGCCCCACTTTGTGTCAATTACCGGTGATTTCTGACCTTATCCTTTGCGATATAAACCATAAGTGTTTTTCGAAATCAAATCCCATTAAACCCTATTAAATCCTATAATATAAATCCAGATATGTATATATATATACCATAAGTCAACTATTCTTTCGTTGTTCATTGCAGGGTGTCCCAGATTTTTTCAATGTTACTGGGACACCGAGCAGATTGGCAAAATTCTGCTGAAGCTGGTTCTCGGTTTGCCAATCACAGGGGTTTGCTTCCGATCGTGCGTTGCAAGATATAGGGCACTATCAAATACTGTACATATACGGTATCATGTACGACTTTGAATTCCAAAAAAACAATTTGATTTACCATCTCTAATGATTAAATCATATATAATCCCCCTATTTTCTCATGGTTAACCACCGTTTTGTTATGTGAGATTTGGCCTCTCCGGGAGATTTGAAAAGCACACGCTTTGAAAAGCACAAAAGTAGCCCTGCAAGGAACCCAGGAACTAAACATGCTCAGGAGAACAGAGATCAAAGCCCATGTTGATGGGTGAAAAACAGGGGATTCTACCGAGTAGTTCAATTCAACTTAATGATGGTAATCCAGTGTAGAATAGCGTTCTTACTCAATGAGTTCATATTCCATACTGAATTCTTACTGAATCATATTACATTGAGTTAATTCAGTACCCTCTGGTAAACTAACATAACTATGGAAAATCACCATGCTATTAATGGGAAAACTCACTATTTCAATGGCCATTTTCAATAACAATTCGTTAGTCATTACCAGAGGGTAAGGGAAATCCTTCTCAAAAAAAAAAACGGCACGTTTCACAACTCGCAACCAGGCGATTGGAGGATGCTGGGTACCTGGGTGAAATCATCACATCCAAAAAAACATGCCCTCTGGTTATGTCAAAATAGCTATTGAAAATGGCCATAGAAATAGTGGATTTGTAGGGTTTAATGGGATTTTATGGGATTTAATAGGGTTTAATGGGATTTGATTGCGATATACCCTCTGGTAATTTAACATAGCTATAGAAAATCACCATGTTTAATAGGTAAACCATCTATTTCTACGGGCCATGGCTTCCATAGCAAACTGTGAATGTTTACCAGAGGGTAGCGAACTGGAAAGTTACAATAGGTAAATCATAACTGTTACTGGAAAGTCACAATAGGTAAGTCATCGAAGATAAACCAACTGTTAATGTAGAAATAGGAAAGTTGTTTATCTTCTGTAAATAAGCCCTTTTCGATAGCCAACTGTTAAATAGCTAGAGGGTACCCTCCAGTGATCAAACATGTCATGTTCATGGCAATTAAAAATCCCCCAACAAAGTGGAAGTTCGTAGCTCGGAAAATGTTCCAAGTAAATGCTACAGAGACATTAGTCCGAACAATGAACCGGAACTTCATGAGGCAACACGTCGTGTCCCCCTGTTACCCTCAGATTGTGGAGTTGTCACGTATATATGCCTTCATGCCATGTTATGTTCTCCAAATATCGCCAAGTCATGACTTTTTGGGCCTCCGTTTTGATGCCCCCAGTAGACAACACTCCAGCAACACAGCCACGAACAGCCACACATATGACCAGCGTTGGCTAAGTTTGGCACACTTGGAGCCCTCGTCCTTTTCGAAGAGTTCTTCTTGCCTGGGCTTTGGGTGTCTCGCCGACGGTTGACGCCAAGGGGCACCTGAAAAAGGAAAAAGGAAATGACCTCCGGTAAACAAACATAGCTATTGAAAATGACCATAGAAATCGTTGATTTACCCATAAAAATATTTGGGAAAGCTATCAACCAACTCGTAAAATCAGATGGGATTGGATGGGATAGTGGTATTTTGAATGGCTGGATTGTGTGCACTGGCACCTATGAAAAGCTCAGCTAGTCTCTCCGGTGATGTCCCCACACCATAGGGGAATAAAACTCCACACGGCACTGTGGAAACTATCCCCCATTGTAGGAAACGCTTCCTTATTTTCCTGGGTTATTTTAACCATGGCTCTATCCATTGGAGTTTGCGGATCATGTTGTGGATGTTTTGTTGTTACCCAACAAAAACTCCCTTCCAAACATTAGATATTAGATACCCCCTACCCCCTACCCCCTTAGACACCCAAACGTTTAGCATGGATCTAGTTTGTCTACTCATTTTGGGCTCCCAAACAGTGCCAGAAAAATATGACCATTTGGGATATCTGGGGATGAGATCATCCGATAAACACATCGAAACTTGAAACGTGCCTATAATTTGGTTGGCTACTTGGTGGCCCATCCCACGGCTCGTAAGTGGGTTATAACCCCAGTTATTTCAGTGGATTAATCCTACTTATCTCATTTATAACTGGGGTTATAACCCACTTACTAAGTGGGATGAGCACCAAGTAGTGGTTAATCAGAAATGGGGTCCTTCATCAGTTGACTCATCCAAGATCTAGATATCTAGGTGGTTTTGAACAGGAAAACCCTTGGTTATGATTGGCCAATTAGTCCCATCCCCGTTTTTTTGGAGCACCCCCAGAAACCATTGGATTGTTAATACATACCCAAATATGTGTTAATGGTTAAAGCCTTCCCCTGCGCAAACTCACATACATGTGGAAAACCCATGCTGAAAACCGTTCGGAAAATAATCTAGACCTTATGTGGGTTTTCCACATCTATCTTCAGATCTTCAGCTACCAGAGGGTGAATCAATGCAAATCACCATGTTCCAATGAATTTCTGGTTTGGATATGCATCCAAATTAATAAGTGATTCCGTGGGAGCCTAAAACCACAAGTTTCCCGAATTCCAATGATTCTCACCCCATTTACAGACTATGTTCCCATGAAAAATTCCATGTAGGGATTTTCCAGCTAGCCACGGTTGACTAGGTCAATCTTACATGGGTAGAAACTAATCCTTTAGTCTTTTGGTATTAGTGGGAATATCTACGTTCACCAGCAAAGAATTTAATTTTTTGCAGGGTATCTAAGATTGGCAATGTTGAATACCGGAGGGTATTCTCCCATTAAAACAACCCAAAACGTAACGCACAGCACCACAGCGAGGCTTTTGGCCCTGGATTTCACTCACCTTGGACTCTCGTCCTCCTCAAAAGCCTTCGGACGTACAGGCAGAGCTGGTGGGTTCCAAATGGGTAAGGAATGGGAGATACTATGATACATATATATATATATATTATATATAATTATATATACATATAATTATATATATATAATTATATATATATATGATTATACATATCTGGATTTATATAATAGGATTTAACAGGGTCTAATGGGATTTGATTGGGATATACCAGACAAACAGGTCAAGCCGAGATGCACGGCAAGCTAGCCATTGGCACAATTCCAATGCTGCTGGTCTCCACGTAGCTGAAGAAGGTTATCTGAGGATCAACCTTCATGGCAAGACCCGTGAACTTCAAGAATGGAGCGGTCTAGTTGAAGAAGCTATTCGGCTCATGGTGCAGAAAAGCCAGCCTGAAGTCTATCTCTTGGGTTTGATTGAATCAAAATACGTGATGTGATGCTAGCCCCGAGGTGGAGCTCAGGCCTCCTGCGGCTGCGGTTGCTGCTCGTACTGCCATTGCTGCAGTGCATGATCAACACGGACATGTGGTCACGCCTGCAAGGGCTGCAAGGGCAGCTATTCCGGGTCTCGCTGAAGGAAGACGACAGCCGAATAGCATTGCGCCTGGTGAGAGGGACAGTGTGTACAGTATGGAACTTGTTCTCATGCCTAGCACTTCACTTGTGTCAGTGAATGGTGGTGTTGCCGCATCTGATTCGAAGCGGATACTCATGGCACTGAATCGATCAATCCTGAATATTCAGACATTTTTCAAGCCTCCTGAGTACCCTCTGGTAAACTAACATAGCTATGGAAAGTCACAATGTTTAATGGGTAAATCAACTATAAATGGCTATTTTCAATAGCTATGTTAAATTACCAGAGGGTACATGGCAAGGGCTCAGTTGAAAATGAATCTATTCCTATCAGCATCATGCTATTTGGGAATGCTCAAGCATCTTTTGTTCACGACGTCAATGCATGAGAGAGGAATCACAGTCAAGCTGCAGGCCTTTGCATTTCATGAACTGATTACAGTATCCAGAGCTGAATTCGTCGAGAATGAAGCTGTCAGAAGTGTTTTGATCCAATACAGAGACAGGTTGATGCAAGATCGTGGAAAAGGTGAAAATCTGAAACTTGCGTCCTTCCTCAAGGAGATCTGTAAGATCGAAAGTTCTGCTGAAGAAGTATCAAGCAAGACAGTGGGCCGGTCATGTCGCTGGGTTTAATAGGGTTTAATGGGATTTGATTGGGAACCCTCTGTTAAACTAACATTTTGCTATGGAAAATCAGTTTGTTTACTGGGTAAATCAACGAACTAAAATGCCATGTTTAATAGCGAGCTGTTCCTTTACCAGAGGGTAAGTTCTTCTAAGCGGTACCTCGTGGATTAGACTAATTAAGCTGAGCCATGTGAACATATCTTGAAGAAACAAGAGAGACCGGAGAATTTGCCCAGAGAAGAAGATTAGGAGAGACCCAAAGAATAGCACTGTGACTCCTCGTGCCGTTCGACGAGTGCCGTCAGATCAGCGCGCGGCCTTTTCACACAAAAAATCTGTCCCGAGGGTTGATTTTAGCATATTTTAGTTATTTTCTCAATTGCCTCTGGTAATCCTGGAGGCTACTGGTTTTTGGTTCATCCAGATCGAAGTTTCCAAGTGTTGAGACCATCGTGACGATGTGTGACCATGATTTCCCCGGTTCATCCACGATTTTTGTCCGCAACCTCACTTGAATGATGATTCATAAGGGAAATTATCACCAAATGGCCTCAAAATTGATCTTATTTGCAGGTGAATTTCAGTTGATTTACCCAGAAATATCGCCCAAGTGTTGAGTTGAGAGTTTTAAAGGAACTTGCGGATGGGGCTCTCATCCCTGGAAGATCATTTTTCAGACCGATGTCTTTCAAAGATGTTGGAACTACGAAAAAGCAGAGATGATTGACCCAAAAAGATAGATGATTCAATCCTAAAAAGTTAGAACTAAACGCATGTCATGATTTTCCGAGCTCCGTTACATCCGTTTGGTTTTGCGATTTCCACGCAATCAACACGTTTCTGACCCATCCCCATCTCCAGATGTTTGCTGCCAGGATTTCTACTGTCACCGTGTGGGAACTTGAGACAACCTGCTGGCCTGATGGATTGCTATCTCAAGTGGTTGGTGGGGTCAATCTTGATGGTAGAATAAAATTCAGCTGTGCCAGAAAGGGTTATATACATATATATATATGTACATGGATATTTTGTGGATATATCAAATATTGCAAAATGGTAACCCCGGACAACTAGAAAAGGCCAACTTTACCATGTTTCGCGTGTAGGACTTTATTTGTTTCTATTATTTATCTTTTGGGGGGTCGCTATGACCTACACCAAGATGCTTGATATACGTGCAATTGGAGGCGTACAGCCAGCGCCTATGCGAACGTTATTCAGACCTTTTCACCTTGGTTTTAGAATACATAACAACCACCAACAATATATATATAGCGCTTTAATTTACCACTGGTAGGTTGTTATATGTTTCTATCCTTTTCTATCTTTTCGGGATTTTGGTGGTTTGGAACATTTGGATTATTTTTCCATTCAGTTGGGAATGTCATCATCCCAACTGACTCTCACTCCATCATTTTTCAGAGGGTAGGCTCAACCACCAACCAGATAGTTTAAATCTCCAGTGCTGTTGTGAGTTGATTTCACCTGTGATTGCCCTCAGCCCTCCAATCCGAATGCTGGCGCATGCTGGCGCCTTGAGGTCTGGAAGTCTTCGGCTGGGCCTGTCCTTGACTGCTCCAGGCAGATGGTGAACATCCCAAAAGAGCAGCAATTTGGGCTTCTAATGTGGTTATATAATATACAATTACATTGGGATATTATATTGGGATATTACATTGGGATATTATACTATAGATATATGTGGATTTATACAATGTGGTTGAAACAATGCCATACACCACCACATGTTTGATGGCTGATATCACCCATTTATGACTATTTATGTCAAACTTAGGGATGGTTTATGGCATTGTTTTAACCACATCAATCGGATCTTTATTCCTTGATTTGCGCTCGGTTAGGGGAGGATAAAAAATTGTTGACCCAGATTTAATCAGATCTTGACTTGCCTCTTGGAATGTTAAATTTGAACCCATACCCCCTTCTGATGGTGTGAATAAGAGCAATCACTCGGTGGAAAAGGGCTGGCTCATTGGGGGATCACCTTCAGCCGTAGTTGGAGATGATATCCCGAATATCTGGTGCATGTGAAATATCTGGGGACATTTACCCGGCCTGGTAAACCTACAAAAGCTATTGAAAATGACCATAGAAATAGTGGATTTTCCCATTGAAAATTGTTGATTTTCCATTGTTATGTTAGTTTACCAGAGGGTATCAACCCCAGAATTTGATGGTCTTGAATGATATTAGGAACTATCTGGAACTAGTATGGAAAATTTGAAATAGAGAGCTGGGCTGTTACGGCAACTTTGCAGTGTCTTTGTTTGTTGGGTAACTAAAAAAGCTTTGCGCATTTCCACTAAATTTGTAGATATTGAAAAAAGTTGGTTGTATTAAATAGGGATAGAAAGCATGTGGGATTCGTGCTGTAGAGGTTCTCTTTCAGAGAACGCAGAATATGCAAATGAGGGGCGATGATGCGAACCCACGACAGCATGCATGCATCACCGTTTCTCTCAGTCGACTCACCCTTCTTGGTCGGAAATCCGGTGGATGTGAAGACCCTTCATTTTGGTCGGTCAAATATCGCAGGGGTTATCTATTGCCACTTAAAATAGATGCCATTTGGCGACATCAAAATCCCATGATGCGGTTGGCTCACTTGGTTGAATCCCTTCAGTCACTGCTGGAATGAATTTTCAGGTCACAGCAGCTTTGATTTCTCGTCATCCTCAAAGACGCTGGTCCGCAGATAGAAATCGATGTTGATGGCATTTTAAGCGTTTCCAAAATGGAAATTTAAGCCATGAATAATGGATGTGGCTTTTGATAATGAAAATGTGGGATTTAACCTTCTAAATAGCCCCAGTTATAAATATGGGAAAATGATGGTTAAACAATGGATTTAGAGGTACCCTATTTTCGGACAAAAATATTGGTGTTTCCTGGGTTAGCTATAGGCTGATTTTTTGGAGGATATGAGGATATACATTCGATCTTTCATGATATGTTCTATGGAATAGTATATGAGCAAGAGCCTAAATTACCGTAGTGGAAAGTAGTATTCGAGACATCTTTATTTTTTGGAAATTGAGCTGGGGCTTGGAAAACGATAATACACTCTTCAAAAAACGATAACAATTTCTATATTCCCAAAACCTGAAGAACGATAATACACTCTAGGTCAATCTTACATGGGTACTTTGATCCTTTAGTCCTTTGGTATTAATGGGAATATCTACTAACCAGCAAAGATTTTTTCTGCAGGGTATCTAAGATTGGCAATGCACTTTTCAAAAATTGATGCCTTGGAGCTATATACTAAAAATTGACCGTGGCCCATGTGATTGTATTCTGTTCCCAAGGAATTGGACATCCGAGACTTGTGGCCGAACTTTTTACACCAACGGGGTATAGCACAACTTCATTGAACTGGCTATGAATGGGGTGAATCTTTCAGGATGGCGACCAATGGCTGGTTCTAACCCGCAATGATGGAAATTGCAGGACACATCGCAAAAAAAAAACGGATAGCAGGATTTAGCATTGCAAAAAAAATCTGAACATGTGAACTGAACTTGGAAGATATGAAAGTCCATGGTATATGTATATAACCATATTTAAGTACATATATATATACCATGGTATCATAGGTTTTTTGAACCCATCCCCAGGGTCATGGTGAACATTGGGATGTTCCCGTGCCCCGGTTTTGGTTTCCGCAGGTTTTATCCCCGTGAACTGCTGAGGAGTCCCTCATAGCCAGGGTCATCCATCCTTGTAGCTTGGCAGAGGATTTCATCGGGCGTTTTGTAAGGCTTAGCCTCTGGTTGCTTAAAATAGCCATGGGTTTAGATGGCCCAGTTGTAGATGATTTTGCTTACCCTCTGGTAATTTAACGTAGCTATTGAAAATTGCCATTTATAGTGAGTTTTCCCATTAAAAATGGTGATTTTCCATTGTTATGTTAGTTTACCAGAGGGTATATTTTACCTATATAAAAATGGAGATTTTCCAGTTCCCTACCAGGAATTGATCATCAAAAATCGGGAATTTCCAATCACCGGGGAGACCAGTTGGACGAGTAGATTAAATGTGATCCTCGAGTTTTTGCTGGGCATAGGAACATGTATTGAATGAATATGTAGCAAAAATAGATAGGGAATATGTATTAAATGATTCCCTATTTGATTCTAGAGAATATTATAGGGAATATGTTTAGGGATCTTTTTGATTCTATTTAAACACCCCACGAAACCATGGTGGATGTAGGAAATTTCCACATCATTGGGACTATGCACTGGGGGTTAATTTTTTGGGGGGTGGGATTACTCACCAGCTAAAAATCAGTGGCGTCTCAGGCATCTCAGATTGGCAAATCCCCAGCTGGTAGGTCGATTGGGTTTAGATTTGGTGTCGCCCAAAAAATCTGACCCTAACTCCACCCATGAACCAGGCATGTAGGTATTTAGCTAGAACCGATTAAGCATGCAGCATGCGTAGACACGCAGGTACATTACCTTACCTTACATGTACAGTATAAATATATATATATATATGTGTGACACATACTGTACAGAAAATGTGATGTCCACATGGTATACAGTATAGGTTACATTGCATGTATGTGATCCCATGGGTAAAAAGTTGATGACTTTCTGCAACCAATCCGAAGGATGTTCCCCAAGGCCAAGGGTGTTTCTGACTTGCGAACGGCGTAACATGCGAACGACCTCAACTGATTGACCTCAAATGAAAGTGGGGGTTTCCATAAATATGGGTACCCAAAAACGCTGGATGGTTTATTTCATGGAAAATCCCATCTATAAATGGGTGATAACTAGGGGTACCCCCTATTTTAGATCATCGGATTGAACGTTTGAAACCTTTCGTACTTTCTCCGGAATCTGCATGTTGGAACATGACTGCGGTGGGTGCGAAACGAAAGATGTGTCCATTCTTCGACCGAAGAATTCACTTGAGTGCAAATTCAGATGGATCTAAAATGTGAGGCCCCCCAGTTATAAGTTGGTTGACAAAAGCCCCAGTAACTATAGTTATAAGTACCATAAACCATAGTTATTGGAGTTATAAACCAACTTAGATATCTTGGGGGCCTCACATTGTAGAAGAGCATTGCACTCCAGTAGATATTCTGCAAGTTCGGACGATGTCAAGAACTCTTCGGGAAGACCTGTGGAACCCATCAGGCGCAATCAATGTTCCGGTACCCGCAGAGGAACCCATACATTCAAAACACACAAGCACTCGGGCCATTCAAACAGATGTCTCGCAAGAAGAAGTGGCTTCACTTGCATCTATGCGTTACCGACTATTCTTCTTACTTGTGCTAAACGTAGGGAATTTTCGGGAATGATCCACAGGCTAACTATCAATAACAATCCCAGCAACCCCCAGCAACCCATCCATTCCCTGCGTTTAGAGACGACCTGCTCATCTCCATGGCGAATGGTGGGAAACCTCCATGTCTCATTTTATGAGTCATTTGCTGAAGCAAAACACGACGACCACGGAAAAGTCACCGTAAAAAAAAACATGATAAACATTGATAAACCATGCAAAAAATTGAGGTATCCAATTTTGAGCCAAACCAGATGTTTTCAAAATATGACCAGCGGTTTCTGGTTTCATGTCCCCTGTCAAATCACTCACCATAGTGAAATTCATTGAAATGGCCATATCCCCATGTTTGATGTCCCAATCATTGTTGCTTGTCCAGTTATGTTACTCTCCGGTGTCAAATCTCAAAATTCCACGGTGATGTCCTCAGCTATTTTTTAGCGTCATACTCTTGAGGCTCCTGAACCTGCAAATTTCGACAGCCCTTTGCTGGCTCAGAGTGTCTTGGCGAAAGCGAAATCTGAGCTAAACCAAGCCATCAGTTTCCGCAGCATTTGATGCCAAGAATATCCCATTTGCTGACGGATGAATGTTTTGATGAATACTTGGTCGGTATTGGAGTTTGCAAGCCACATATGTCATGATATCTTAAGATAGGATGACTGGGATGAGCTTAGCAGGGCAGCTATATGGTCAAACATGGTCAATATTGAGGTTCATGTGCTGTTGGAGAAACTTCCTCTGTATAGCCTTGGTTATTATTGGTCATATGAGTCATATGAGTCATAGCTACCTTGTTTTTTCAAGCTAAATGTGCTGACCAGTTGGCCAGTGTTTTTACCCTCCTGTAAAGCTAAATATACTGTAGATGTGGATTCGCTCCACTATTTCTAGATCATTTTCCTAGTCACCATGGGTTTTCCACATCTGTGTTAGCTTACCCAAATGGATAATTGTGTGTATTTCTCCCCAAATGTTGAAATTGGGTACCTGTTCAAAAGAAATTCTGGAGGTTTTTTCAAAAATGAAGGTATGATCATGGCAAAACTGGGATACAGTAGTCCCCTTATCAACTTTATCAACTTTATCAACTTTATCTCAGCATTTGTTGCCTGGGCCATTCAGAAGCCACGTTTTGTTTTTTTTGCGAGTCCTCGGTCCCAAGAAAAAAAGTCTCCAATTTTTTTTATTGGATACGTCGGTCGTCTACAGTGACATATTGCTATACCCTCTGGTAATTTAACATAGCTATTGAACATGGCCATCTATAGTGGATTTACCCATTGAAAATGGTGTTTTTCCATAGTTATGTGAGTTTACCAGAGGGTTTGTATTGATTAGATCTGTACAGGATGGGGCCCCCAGTCGATATCCGATAGCGTTCAGAAACGCCTTATATGTAAGTAGCTGAATGTAGCTGAATTCTATGGTGTATTGGTAGATCTACATAGATATAACTATAGTATTCATGGGGATACCATCATGGTTTTGTTAAAAATAAAGTTCACATCACTGGGCCCCATCCTGTAGGATGTCCATAACACACATTCCAAGTGGTTTGTCTCCCATACGAATTCGAAGGCTTCCTGAAACAGGTTTTGTGTGAAAATAGCCTCTGGTAAACTAACATAGCTATTGAAAATGGCCATTTATAGTGGATTTACCCATTAAAAATGGTGATTTTCCATAGGTATCTTAGTTTACCAGAGGGTATGCTGGGTTTGTCTGAAACCTACCCTCCAGTGTCATTGGGGTAGCCCCATTCCGAAGCCGCTGGTCAAATTTTGCTGGTCATGTTCCATTTGTCCCGGTGAAATATCCGATAGTGATGGTTGTTTCATTCCAGTTTTCTGGCCTAAAATCCTGGTTTTTCGGAAAACTGTGCCGTGCTCCCCGTAGCTTTCCCTTATAGATCTCCATGTTTTCCTGCTTAGATCCCTAGTTCTATCTCCAGTATTTCCCTCAATTTTTCCGCAAAGCCCTTGTTAAAATCTTTAGAGTAACCCTCAAAAAGATGCCGAAGAGTGCTTCCAGGACGCTAGCTCGATGGTATCTACCTCATAGTTCTAGCTTTCCAACTTTTCTATCTATGACCTGGGGTTGCAACATACTGTGGATGTTTGTGAAATCCTGCGCCAGTTGGTAGATGGGCAAAATCCCGTTCTAATCCCAGTATTTATATTATTTATATACACAGTTTCACAGGAATCCCAATAGTTACCAAGTGGTGCAAGATTTCTTCCATCCACAGCTGGTCATATGTCCCAGTGCCATGAAATTCCATGAAGTCATCATTTTTGCTGGGCTAATCCCATGAACTTATTGTTGATTTATCTAGTAAAAATGGTGATTTTGTATAGCCATGTTAGTTTACCAGGGGGTAGATATGGATTTAATCCCCAGTTCTCCCCCCAGGTTTTCTCTGTTTGGATTCCGCGATCTCCGTTTTGGACCTGGCCCACTGTGGATCCTCGCTTTCTTCACGTGGCATTGCATGCTGTGGTGCTTCCATGTCACTGCTGGGCCTGGGGCGCATGGGAAGTGTACCTTGGCGCTGTTGGGACAGGGCTAAACCATGGTAAACCTTTGGAAAGGAAATTCATTGGATTAAGAATGAGCGGGATGTCTAACTACTTCAACATGTACATTTGGGTATGGAGCATCCAAATTGATACATTGCCTGAACAGGGCTGGAGGCCTGCTGCACAGCATACGCATGACGGCCTATGTACAGATGATCGTGAGGATGCCAACAGAAGAGCGCTGAAGTACAGGATGGGATGAAAACAACATATGAGAGCATGCGCATGATCGGTGCAGATGGTTTGTTGGGGGGTTCATGTTGTGAATATTAATCATGCATTCCGAGAACTAGAAACATATGAACATGATGTCTTCGAATTTATATGATTGGCTGTGTCAGTTAGATTGATCTGAAATCTAAAGATGTTTATATACTTTGATGCTAAATGTTATACAGTTATACAATACACTTCAATGCTAAATTGATGGGATTTGGGGTCATGGGCCCTCAACAATTCTTGGGATTTAATCATCATACAGTGGTTAGATCCCACATTTGATAACCAAAGCAATTTCAAGCCCGAATTAAGAAATCCTGGTTGATTAAGGACCGAGGGTAACCCCCAAAAATGGTCATTTGCTACTCAACTTACTGGTGCTTAGCAGGGAATGAGGGAATGATCCAGAATCACTAGTAATAATCATCCCATTCCCCCATTCCCATCCATTCCCTACGTTTAGCACCAGTAAGTAAAGTGCTACCCCTCCCCAATTCAACAACCCCAGGACCCCAGGATGACTCATGAAGAATTTGTCCAGGTCAGTCATTGTTCAACAACCATTCATTGTAAGATTTCACGATCAAACATAGTAAGTTTAAGCATGATCCGTTGGCCTTGATTTCAACTGCTGAAAACCTGGAAAAAATGAGCAGAACACATCCCACGGACCGGAACTGCTTCGTAACCATAGTTAGATCATTTATGGGATAACCCATAGGGTCCTACTAACCAGGGTTGCTAACCACTTACCAAGTTGGATTCTCCTTCATTTTTGTTTACCCTTAACATAACTTTGCCGGATGTTTTGGAGGTCTTTAAAGAGATCAATCTGGTTTTCCTAGGTCCTAGATGTTGTGCAAGTGATCTATACAAGAATAGTTTGCCATTGATTTCAAAGTATGACACCACATACATCTCAGTTTTGCGGTTGAAGTCTTCGTTTTTACCTGACGAATTCCCATTGTTGTTGCTTCAACTTCAGAATGTCGCTGCCAATTTCCCAATTGATTCCAGTTCTTTCTCGTTGAATCAGTCTGTCCTCGTGAATGTCCACTGGTTGGTGGTTTGGAACATGGCTTTCATGACTTTCCATTCAGTTGGGAAGAATCATCCCAACTCACTTTCATATTTTTCAGAGGGGTAGGTATACCACCAACCAATCCAATGTTTATGTTCGTGCGTAACGTCCTTTTTTGTTTTGGTCGAGCAACCAGTGTTTCAGCGGTTTCCAACCCAACTCTCGATTGGGTGATCCCTTCATGATGCTTCAGTCCACACTTCTGGCTGCTGAAATCTCAAGTGTTGCCTTGATTTGATATGTTCGGTCAAAGAAAAACTGCGTGATGGTTTTAATTTGAGCCCCAGGAAAACTGCTGATTAAATCCCGATGTGTTGGCCCGGTGATACGAAAGTAGTATCCCAAGCACATGAAATTCAGCAATTTACCAGGATGGGGTCTCGAAATCATCGGGTTGATCATCAACCATAGGGATTATGTGCTGGTTGGTGGTGACTGGAACATGAATGGATAATTTTTCCATTCAGTTGGGAATGTCATCATCCCAACTGACGAAGTCATATTTTTCAGAGGAGTTGAAACCACCAAGCAGTTAAGATTAAGATGCTACTTTTGGATCTGTTCAGGGTTTGCTATGCGTAAAGACAAAGATCTTGAACCCCATTTGCCTACTCGTTTGGTCAACGTGCCCTTGGTCGACTTCGAAGATCATCCCAAACTATGTGGGATTTCAATCCAAAAGTAGTTCACCACTACTTTGATATTGATGCT
This sequence comes from Cladocopium goreaui, assembly GCA_947184155.2. Classification (NCBI taxonomy): domain Eukaryota; class Dinophyceae; order Suessiales; family Symbiodiniaceae; genus Cladocopium; species Cladocopium goreaui. The sequence continues at coordinate 359,149 of CAMXCT020002946.1, forward strand.
GCTATCTTGTTGAAGATTCTAAGTTCTAAGTCCCATATCCCATGCATAAGATACGGTGGATGGAAGAAATCCTGCACCAGTTGATATATGGTTTATCCCATTATTACTAGGGTTTCAACCATCCAAGGTGGTGCAGGGTTTCTTCCATCCACAGTATGTCCATTCCTTTTGGCTGCTTTTTTGCAGAAAAAAATGGGTCAGATCGGTCGCTCTAAGGTCTTCAGCCTCCCAGTGATCGATTCTGTTACTGTGGACGCATCGCTTTCTCTGCACAGCACGGCACAGATGGAGTCAGTACACTGGTGCCTTATGGGAGGGTGGAGCTTCCTGGGGTTCGCTGGGTTCAATATGGCTGCAAAAAATATGGTTCAATACTGATGTGTGGCCCCCAAGATATCTAAGTTGGTTCAAATAACTCCAATAACTATGGTTTATGGTACACAAATAACTATAGTTACTGGGGCTTTTGTTAACCAACTTATAACTGGGGGGCCTCACATTGTACTGATGTGTAATGGAGGTTTCTCAACATGGGGGGGACCCCGAAATCATCCATCTTGAAAAGATTTTCAACTATAAACCAGCCATATGGCAAATATGGGCTGAAATAATTGCTGGCCTCCTTCCCTCCTTCCCTCCTTCGCCTGAAGTCATGTCTGTCTGGACCCGAACGATAAATTGCGAGCTCCGGATGCAGCTGGGCATGCCTGGACCCGACCACATGCCGGAAAATATGTCAGAATGGATGCCAGATAGGATGTCAGATAGTCTATCAGAGTATACGTCAGATAGAATGCCAGTCGGTGGGGATCACTCGAAGAAAGTGATTATTTTTCACCATATTTCGGCATGAAAATATGGATCAACTGGACCAAGAAATGAATAAACCTTGTGGAACAAGGGTGGTTCAATGGTTTTCCAGCTATTTTCACAGGCACTTTCAGCCAGGATCCAATCCAATGAGGGTAGGATTCTTCATCATGTTCCCCGAAGAACATTGCATGTCATCGAGGGTTTTTTCTGAATTTTGGTGTACCCTCTGGTAAACTAACATAGCTATTGAAAATGACCATTTATAGTGGATTTTCCCATTAAACATGGTGATTTTCCATAGCTATGTTAGTTTACCAGAGGGTACCTTTTGGTAATCAGACACGACCTGGACAATTCTGTTGTTTGAAGTCAGCTTGCAATGGTAGTGTGCATCATTAGACTTAGACGTACACCAATCTTAGACTCTGACTCCAATCAAGTCCAAGTACACTCCACTTGACTGCATGGGAAATTTAATGTTTATGATTGTTTATGGATATTTAATGATTTAATGGATGATAATCAATCATTCAACAATAACTTGACGACTGAATGAACTGGTAGCAATTGCTGGACCAGGGATGTGGCTTTCCTGGCAGGATTTTGGAAGCCCCAGCAAAAACCCATGAACGCAAGTGAGAAATGCCATGCAGGGACCTTCTTGAACTCAATTTCAAAGCAGCCCAATGGACATGCGGAGCAGTGTGGAACCGCTGGTATATGGACCCCAAGCCAGGCAGAGACATGCGCCAGATGTGGCAAGATCATGAAACAGAAATCCAAAGAAACGTCACCAGTGTGAAAATTCCTAAGTTGGCTTCCGGCCAGTGGGACGAGATCGATGCATGACACGATCTGGTCGGGAAGGGTCTCAGTCTTTGTTCATCAGTGGCAATGGCTGCAATGGCTGCTTGAAGTTTGAAGAAGTTAGACTCATTCAGACAATGACACAATGTGAGGCCCCCAAGATAGCTAAGTTGGTTTATAACTCCAATTTCACTATGGTTTATGGTACTTATAACGAACTAGTGACTGGGGCTTTTGTTAACCAACTAACATCACTGGGGGGCCTCAAATTGCATGAATCATGTGCTTCGATCACTTCGCTAGTGATGTGGTGGTGATAGTCATGGTCTGCTGATGTCCATGTATCAGATGTTGGCAAGCGGCGAGCGTTTGAGAGCGTTTGTAGATGATTGTCTATTCAAACATCCGTTGATGACTAGGATTTCCCATAGCTGCCATAGCTACGTCACGTTTGATGACCAGTGGGTCGACATCTCAGAGGGTTTTTTTTACTGTGAAACCATCGTTTTTTTGGGGATGTGGTAAACCCTGAACCCTCAACCCTTATGTTCAGCATTTGGAGGCCAAATAAACATCCCAAATAGGTTCGTATACCCAATTCTTAGTAAGCTTCAATTGGGGACGGTTCAAATCTATGTGGTACAAACTGAAGATGATGGAATTTTAAATTTAGAGGTATTGCTGGTGAATGCACCAGTGTTGCCCAAAAGCCCTGCTGGTTGATAATGATATACTGTTCTGGTTGGTAGTTTGGAACATGAATTTTATGACTTTCCATATATATTGGGATATGTTGGGATTAATGAATTTTATTTGTTCCATTCAGTTGGGAAGAATCATCCTAACTCACTTTCATATTTTTCAGAGGGGTAGGTTGAAACCACCAACCAGCTGTTTTATGGGAATTCCTATAGACCAACCAGCAGGTTTCAGGATGACAAGAAGGATTGTGTGAGAAAGGCCCTCCATGGCTGGTTAAAGCTGTATTCTTAGTGTTCTATCTCTCATGTTTAATAGGTGAACTCCTTTTGTTTGATCTTGAACAAGGCCCGCGTTGTTGATTGTTTAGCTCCCACTTTGATTATTCATGCCCTGGTGGTTGGTTAAACAGACATCGATGCTGAATCCCTGCGAACCAAAGACCCCCGCTGTACTTCCAAGGTTCTACCCGTCTCTGACTTTGCATCACCAGACTTCTTCCCAACATCGCCACTAAGAGAATTACCAACGGGGGCTGGTGGACATGGCAACATTTCTATGGCAAGTACGATGTCAGTGTAAATGTAAATGACCTTGTTTCAGGCTGGTGAGTGTGAATCACTTCAATTGTGTTCCAGTTGTGCACATGTACTGGTTGGTGGTTTGGATCATGTTTTATTTTCCATATGTTGGGAATAATACTCCCAACTGACGAACTCATATTTTTCAGAGGGGTAGGTATACCACCAACCAGTGTATTTTGTTCATCTTTGGGATGAGGTTCCCCAACTGACCCATGTTCTACGGTTGAAACTGCCGTGGATCCTCCGATGGGCCACAAGAATTTGTGTTCCTATGGTCGTTATCAGGGTGAACAACGCCTGGTACCCTCTGGTCAACATGCAAAAAACTACGGAAAATCACCATGTTTAATGGGAAAATCCACTATAAATGGTCATGTTAAATGAGAAGAAACCAACTCCAGATGTGCTTGTAGAGTGTTGATTCTTTTTTCCACACAAAAAATCCATTGCCGACTGTTTGTGTTTTTGTTTCGACAGTTTGCCCCATCCCCGAAATGCGCACCCAATGTTTTGCAATGGTCTACTCCCAACATGTTGAGTTTGCGAAGGGGGAGGTTTCGACAAGCTAAAGCATGATAAAGTTCCCTTTCTCAGCTGTGAGATTCGGAAAGTTGACGCCCATGCCGAGACAATTTTTGTTGCGTTTACAAACCAATCATGTTGCTTAACTATATGTGGATTGTGGGGGATATGATATAACATGATATAGCTATAAATTATATCCCCAAAGTCAAAAACTATAGTATGATAATGCCAGACAATGAATTCAGCTTGACTAGAAGACTAAAGATTGAGCCCCCCAAGGAAGGAGACGTCGTCATGCATGCTGGTCCTTTATTTCAACCGGTGTGTAAGACCAAAACTTGGACTGGTGCTGATGAATCAGACAAGCATGAAAATCGCAGCTGCTATCCTTGGGGAAGTAGTCTCTAGTAATTTAACATAGCTATTGAAAATTGTTAGTTATAGTGGATTTTCCCATTAAAAATTGTGATTTTCCATAGTTATGTAAACGTTTACCAGAGGGTGGTCTTAAAATTATTGGTTTTCACTTTTTACCGCCAATGATTGCAGAAAAACTCACCGGCGTGATAAAACATCGCCATTTGCTGCTGTAGGTTCATCCGTATCATTCACTTTGAATATCTTTTAATAGTTTGCAACCCCTTCCCTCAATATTGAATACCCTAGAAATCCTTGCTTTTGGTATTTGATTAGTTTGCTCTGAAGCTGGAAGAGATAGGTTTTTAATGGTGTTTACTATTACTTACTGGTGCTAAACGTAGGGAATGTTCGGGAATGATCCATAATAACTAGTAATGTCATCATCCCAGCAACCCCCAGCAACCCCCAGCAACCCATCCAGCAACCCTACGTATAGCACGCACCAGTTGCTGCTTCTTCCGGTGGGTTAAATCTCCATGAAGTCCTCATTATTGCTGTGAAAACATCACCATGTTTTCACTACATCATGGTCTCGTTACTTGGGTGATAGTGAAACCCCTGGGTAAGTAACCCTTGGTTAATATGTTACAAGGTTATTTTACCATGTTTTCACTACATCCTCATGCCAATCTCATTTTGATACCCCTGGGTCAGTTGGCAAAATCAAAAATGATCGGCTGGAGACGATGACTTTATCATTTTATCCTCAAGTTTGCTAAGCTGGCAATGGAACATCACCAAGATTTTCTTTACAGATATCCACTGGTGATCATATAAATATACCAAAAGTACTTTTGGTATCATTGATATCACCAGATTTATCATGGCTTATCCATAAAAGTACGGTATCCACTGGTTGTGCTGACCTTGCGGCGTAGTTTCTTGATTTCCTTGACGTCAGCCCGCAACGGATCAACGGATCTGGCAAATCTTCGCATCCATATCACGCAGCGTATATATATATATATTTTTTACAGCATGTTACATGACTGGGCCATTTGTTTTTTGGATGTTGACAAATCTTCCCATGTCCCAGGTTAGACCATGATTGATCACCCAACAGTAGTAGTGATCCCGAATAGCTCAAGCATTGCCAGCCTCTAGTAATTGAATGGTTGTTTGATGGTAGGAATGTTTGAGCCATGGAAAATCATTGGGCATGATGGTTTGCTCACCATGAAGTCGTTTGTAAAAAAACATACCTAACAGTATTTAATATATAATTATGGTGCAAACATTGTAAATCCATGATGGCTTGCTATGGAAAATTAAGATATTGTCATGGGTAAACCACCTATGGAAACAGGGTCCGTTTTCCATCGCAAACTGTTCAGCAAAACCCGGTTGGGGTTGCCATCCCCTCCCCAACCATCCCCCTATGAGACCTTGGTGGTGGTGACTCAGTGACCAAAACCAATCTTGATGAGTTTTTTAGGGATGATATTAGTTGGTTTATTATGGTTTCTTTAAATAAAATTTCTGGTATCATCAATTGGAATTTCAGGATCCTAAAATGGAGGTACTGTACCATATAAGACCATATTTCGTGGGGATATTCCCTTACATAGGCCTCAAAAATAGGCCAAAAATATATTGTAGGTACCTCCAATAAATCGGTTCCTGACATGGTCATTGATATCATGGGAATCCCCCTCAGAAAACCACCAAGCAGTATCTATTCAGGGATATCCCGGGATGACTGGTGATGTTTCCACCAAGACATGGCTTCGCATAGCTGGACCTCTTGATGCCTCTTCTGGGTTCAACTCGATCGGAGCCGCTGGGCAAAACCCGATTCGGGTGACCGTCCCCAAAAAATGTGCCTTACCCTCTGGTAAACGTTTACAAAAAACTATGGAAAATCACCATGTTCAATGGGTAAATCCACTATTTCTATGGCCATGTTCAATAGCTATGTTTGTTTACCAGATGGTATTTTCATTTGTTGGTGATGGTTGGTGACTGATTCTAATTGATCCAGATGATTGGTTGTTTGCCAATGATGCCTTCGATTTTTAGTGTCTTTCGGAGGGAAACGATGGGTAAAGACAACACATGCCGATAAATTCAGACCTTTAGCGTCCTTTAGCACAGGATGGTTCGGATTCTCGAATACCACCCCTGACAACATGGCTTGCGAAATGGATGGTTGAAAGGACGAAGCACCTAGCGGTTGTGAATCTGGGGGTGACATTAGCTGTGCCGATGGTCAAAACATGATTTTCCAGATGAACAGAGGGGATGTGAATATATTATGTGAATATATTATGTGTATTTATGGATTATATATGTATGTATTATGTATCTTTAGCCCATCTTATCCCAGTTTTTGTTTACGTTCACCAGGGCACCCCATGCCAAGGGTTAACGTTCACAGCATATCCACGTAAGGGTCGTTTTGGTCAGGTGGTTTCCCTGGGGTTTCGATTGCGGACATACTTCAGATCCTGGGGACAACTGAGATGCACATCCAAGTATAGTTACACTGGTGGGTGGCTTGGTCAATGATGGTTAATGATGGTTCATGGTGGTTAGAGAATAGATATATCATCTATATCTGATTGGCTTGGAACATGGCTGGGTTATGACTTTCCATTCAGAAAAGGGAATGGAATGTCACCATCCCAACTGACTTTCACTCCATCATTTTTCAGAGGGGGTAGGTATACCACCAACCAGGGTAGATTTCCTTCTGATATTCCCATGTTCCCCACACAGAATTCCAAAAGCTGCCCCGGGATCCCAGTTTTCCCAGTGCTTCACTGAAGCTTCCCAGCGCTTCACATGGTTGGTTAAGCTTCACCCTTTTAGACCCAAACATTGGGCAGTCACTGGTTGAATCCCCCAAGATCGAGGTCGATGTTCTTCCTCTCCGTGACGGACGCTACAGATCTCGACTTCTCTTTATCCTCACAATCCTTCGCCCATGTTGGACACTTGGAGACACCGGGGGAGCCATGGGGAGCCGGAAATTTCTACCGAAAAATTTGGTCCCAGAAATGGCGGAGCCTGAGAGGCCCCCCCCCAAATGCCGAGGTCAGTAGGGCTTGAAAAAAGTGGATTTGAAGCCTACAATGTGAGGCCCCCGGCCACGATAGCGTTCAGTTGGTGCACATAACTCCAATTTCACTATGGTTTATGGTACTTATAACGAACTAGTATTCCTGGGGCGTTTGTTAACCAACTAACATCACTGGGGGGCCCCACATTGTAGAAACGACTGACAAGAGAGTGCTTGAGGTTTTTCAGGCTCTTGGGGGGCTGCGCTAGTTTCACCAGGTCAAGAACTGCTCGGCAGCAAAACACCCTCGGTGATTTTTCCTGCTGGGGCCTCTTGGAACCGCACCACACATGAGAACAGCCACATGTAACAATTTGTACAGATTGGGCCCACGGCCTGCAGTGCAGCCTAGAATGCTTAACGTTGCTTTCTGAACGCACAAGAAACTAGCTCCAAACAGCAGATTCCAAGCCTCCCAAGCTTCCAAAATGCAGGCTTCGCCAGCCTGAAGCACCATGGCAGTGAAGGAAGGATTGAACCCGCGGCCTGCAGCCTAGAATGCTTAACGCCGCTTTCTAAACCGAGAACAAACTAGTTCCAAATTGCAGCGCTGCAAGCCTCCAAAATGGTGCCTTCCTCGCACCCCCTTGAACCTTCCTCTGTTTGGTGCTTTCTAGCTTCTTCCTCGCTGCTTTCTTGTTCTTGCGGTAATTATCAGTTTTCTTCCATCTCTTGCTTGCTGCTGTATCTTGCTCTTGCTTGCTTCCATATCTTCCTTGCTCTTGCCGCTTGCTTCTTGCAGCTTGCCTCTTCCCTCTGGCTTTCTAGCTTCTTCCTCTTGCCTCTGCTTTTCTTCTTCCATATCTTGCCCCCCGCGTGCTTTCTTCTGCGCTGTCTTTTGTTGCTTGTCCTTGCAGCTTGCTTTCTGCTCTCTTTTCATTCTCTTGCCCCATTGCTTTCCCATTGCTTCCCCATTGCTTCTTCTTCTTCTCTTTCTTCTTCTTGCTTCCTCACTTCTTGCTTCTTGTTTCTTGCTCTTGCCCCCGCTTTTTTTCTTCCAATTCCATATCTTGCCCCTTGCTGCTTGTAATGTCTTCTTGCCCCTTGCTGCTGGCAATTTCTCCTTTGACGCGCTCCCCCTGCTGCAGGCTGGGTCGGCGGATTATTCCATCATTGGGGATCACTCATCCATTGTGGGGTTGGTATTGAAGAATTGCCATCTGTATGGTATTTCCAAGTTGCGGTTCCCTATAATTTTTTGATACCAAAACATGCCGAACCCCAAAGGTGTGAATCCCAACCAAAAAACATGGCTTCTGGTGGTGCTCAATCGTAGGAAAGCATCCAATGCAAACTGCTTTGTTTCTCCAGGATTGGCTCTCTCGGTGTTGGACTTTGCGCACCTGGACCCACCCTTGCCTCTACGCTGTGCTGCTCGCGTGGGAGTTGCTTCAGCGGTTCTCTCGTGCCCCGGCGGCGTGTTTGGGGGCGTTGAAACCCTGGAAATTCAAGGGTTGGAGGCCGGAAATGTCCCAGAACTTCGTATTTGTTTGGCTGGGTTTGGTGGAAGAATCAAGTTGAACGCGTCTTTGCTTGGGTTCCAAGTGGAATTTAACTGTGAATTTCAATGGTTTCAAATGCATGCGCAATCCCTTTTTCTGTTTATGGTGGTTTCTCAAAGTGTAAACAACATGCACTGTCCAATTGATCGCAATATCCTGCATTGAGCATAGTCAAAGAAAACAATATTGTAAGGACCAGCACCAGTGGTAGCAGCAACGGGAAGTCTAGCATCGAGGCCAAGCCGAGGACGTTTCTGAAGAAAACTCGCGCAATAGAGCAATGACGCCATAAAGTTGGCATTCAAAAATTCCCTGGTCTTCATGAATGGTGACAAGTTAGATCTATCTCGGATTTGGTTGGTCAAGATCTTGTAAAAGTCGAAGTAGATGTCAACCGCAGAAACCTTCAGTACAGCAATGATCCCACTTTCCCACCGAAGATGTCCAGCAGAGTGAATTCTCCGCCCAGTGCATTGAAAAACACACTGGTTTCGCCTATTTATCTTTGTTGGTTTGTCTTGACGCATCTAACTAACCATGTTTGGGATATCTGGTTATACCCCTTTGAAAGGATTTGATGGCATATATATATATATGATTGGAATATCATGGGAATATCTAACCAATACTACTATTCATGGATATGACAGCAACAAAAGTTTCTCGATGAATTACAGCAACCTCGTTGCAACGTCACTGGAATCATGATTAGCAGGGGTAGCTTTCCCAATATCACCCAAAATTTCAAGTTTGTGAATCATTCTCATTCATCCAGATACTTAGATTACCACCATGAACCGTACCGTTATCTCATTCTATCCCATATTAATGAACGGTATTTATCCATGAAAATCTCTATACAAGATGGTGCCCCGTAGTTCTAAGTTGGAATATAAACCCCATTAAGTAGAATATTGAGTATAGATATCTCCCCTGTATAAACCATCTTTTCCAGGAGTGATTTGCACCAACTTCGCTGCACCACCGAGGTCCGCACGCCTTGGCTCCTTCCCGTCCGCCCTGGACCGCGTCACCTCGGGCGCCGCGCTGCTGCTACGAAGCCTCGCACGACTGGGCTTGGTGCTGTTGGTCAGTGACCCTGCCAGCTGCTGGGTGGTGATTCATCCTGGCAAGACAGCCTTGGGATCCCTGGGTGGGTTTGTGATTGTGGTCATTGTGAATTTCAACCATCAAAATATTGGATATAACTATATATAACTTATATATATATCCTGGGTGTTTGATGAGTGTCATTGTGGGCTTCAAGCATGAAAAAAAAGTGGGGATAGAAGTGAACTGATGAATGATGGTGGGTTGATGATTAGTTTGTGGATTATCACAATCCAAGATTTGGGCTGATCTAAGCGGAGCCCCCCCAATGGGTTGGTGAATGGGTGGCTGTTCACTAGGGACCGTATGAAGATAGTTTTACGGAAGATGTTTCTGCAACGCAAATGGTGATGTATGACCAACCATCATGGGAACATTCTATGGGATATATATATACTGTATATATATATATACCGATTGGTGTTTTGGAACATGTCTTATTTTCCATATATTTGGAAGAATAATCCCAACTGACGAACTCATATTTTTAAGAGGGGTTTCTCAACCACCAACCAGATATACTGTAACCAACCGTGGTGGCTGGTCTTGAAGTGATTTTCATGGCAACGTGGGTGGCTTCACCTTGATCTATGCATTTTCTTCGGCCAGCCAGCTCGGTGAACCTCCAGAAACTCCCGAATTTTTGATGCTTCCACAAGATCAAACCCCCATAATCGAAAAAAACGGGGGGGGAAGTGAAGGGAAAAAAAAATCCTGCCCTGAGTTCAATGAGGTTTCGGCTCCTCGTCATCTTCAAAAGGCGCACACGACAATGGGTGGTCCGTTGATTGGTGATGGATCAAAACCTCGCAGTGTCAGATGGTTATGGGGTTAAATTTTGGTACTTTTGGTATCCCTTGGTACTCTGAAATAGCTGGTGAATGGATGCTTGTTCCCCCATCATGGTAATCTTATATGCAATGATATGTTTTGACCCATCCCCAGGTTGGCTGCGGCAGCATCATCCAAAAGGGATGGATCAACAGTGATGAAATACAGGATTTGAAGCAGATGAAGATCCAAAAATCCTGGCGATTTTGGTGTTTTATGATATGTTTCATGATAAGTTTTTCATTTGGGATTTACGGATTTACTGTCTGCATCACTTTTCTAGGGGTTTAAGATATCGAAGAATCAGCCACACATCTTGGTTTCTAAAAACGGGGGATTTCCAAACCATTGTTTGATGAATCAATGACCGTTCATAGATATAGTGTGATCGTATGGTTGATTGGATACATCATGGGAATATGGGATAGGTGATGCAATATACGTGTATGTATAATTATGTATATATACATATATATCACTTACAAAATGACAGCTTGTCGTTGGTTGGTTGACAGGCCACTCAATGGGGATTTAACCAGAAGGTATGACTTTGAAACACAAAAAATGGGGATAGAATGGACAAATCATGAGTGGTTGATGATTGATTTGTGGTTATGGGGTGGTTGCTACCTGACTTATGCGAGATTGTTAGAAAAAAATGATGGGAACCTGTATCAAACAAGTATAGACGCTGCTCAAGTCAATATATCCGAATACCTTCCAATAATTAATCTGACCTGTCATATAGAAATGTCTTTCTTGAATGATGTTCCTCGAATCATCTTTCAAATATGCCCAGAGATGGGAATTTTCCGTTGCCAGGTTAGATTGCCAGAAATAAAATATCGACGAGCCACTTGTGGCAATGGCTTTGGAAGGTGAATTCAAAGTTGGAAGCATTGGAATACGCATTCAATGTCATGTTTTGAGGTTGGCAGTTCTGACTCATACCCAAATTCAACTTAAATCGTATTTTAGGTGATTTTAGGAGAACTACTCATGCCAAGGACCGAGGCAGTTATCCACCGACCTGATGCCTTTGCATCAGGTGGCTGTGTCTGAAAATAGAGATGCCGGTAAAATGGTAGTCAAAATGGATTTTGTTATGATAACATTAGATTTCAGTGTAGGCAAAGCAAGGTTTGGGGTTCCATAGTTGTCCATGCCCATGAACATTAGGATGTTTGCCAACCAATCTGTGGATGCAAACAGCTTGCAATTTGAAGCTACTTTAACTACTTTATCCTAAATTGTTGGAAGCTGGATCGCACAATTGCATGATAAAAAAAGAGGACCAGCATCACAAGTTAAACTTCAGTTGCAAATTCATAGATTGCGCTCTGGTAATTCAACAGTTTGCTATGGAAAATGCCAGGTTTGGCAGAAAACATATTTTTGCCGATGATCAACGAATCCTCATTTTTCCAGTTATATTACCACTAATATTACTATGATATTACCAATTAGATAATGATTTTCCAATTTGCAAACTGTTGGTGATGTATCTATCCCCACTGTTGGTGATTAAACCGTCCATGTTTACGGCGCCCACTGAGGCGCCTAATTCATAGTGTTGGCGATCCCTATTTGTTTCTATCCCCCAGAGAGGTATCAGTGTCAGCATCATAACTCACTTTATGTGGGGCACCAGTGCTGTGAACGTTGGTTGAAAAATTCACCCAATGAATACTACAACGGTTTAAGTATAACAAACCCAATCGTTGTTGGTATTGTTTCAACCAATGCACTAGTAAACATTCGCAGATTTTCAAAAATCAGCTGTAATCCCATTAAGTCATATTAAGTCCCCATTCTTGGCCAGGTTAAATCACCATTTCCCTCTGGTTTTTCAGAGTTTTTCGAGTTATCTTCACCCAAGCCGCCGGAGCCGCCCCCCTTGGATTCACCATTCACAGACCCTGCCAGGCCATTCCTGCGCGGAGCCATCTCTTTTGGATTCGCGACGGAGAATTTATATCTGGCTTGGATATGAATGGTGATAAAAATAGCTAGGTTGGTTTATAACTACAATAACTATGGTTTGTGGTACTTATAACTATGGAAAATGCTCGTTCCATTGGATGGCGAATTCTATGGTTTACAGTAAATATGACGAACTAGTTAATGGGGTTTTTGTTAACCAACAGACATAACTATAGCTAAGTTGGTGAACACAACTCCAATTTCACTACGGTTTATGTTACTTTTAACGAACTAGTTACTGGGGCTTTTGTTAACCAACTTATAGCTGGAGGCCCCACATTGTAGTTCAATTGAATGGCGATGTTATATGATGTTATGTGGTTTCATGGGATTTTATGGTGTCTGTATGATTATCATTTAATGGTATGGTATTTGATGTTTTTTGTTAACGGTGATTTAATGGGTGTATAATTGATACTCCTGGAGTTGCTGGTAAACCATATCTATCATAGAAATATTGATGTATCAAGGTAAACACCAACGAACACTTCACATCTCACTGGGGCACCACCCTGCATGGAACTTTGACTTACGGGGCGAATTCATTCTACCTCTTATTTCAGGCTAAACCAACTTATCCCCATGATATTCCCATTTTTGACGCTTAAATCCATTCTATTCCTGGTTACCCTCTGGTAAACTAACATAACTATGGAAAATCACCTCTTTTCATGGGAAAACTCACTATAAATGGCCATTTTCAATAGCTTTTTGTAGGTTTACCAGAGGGTAATTCTCATTGTTTCTCGGTGAAATCCCTATTTCTGTTAGATGAAACCCTCCTCGCGACATGGCCAACATGGCCAACATGGCCAAGGTTCTTGGAGCTGCGAAGTGCGGGTCATCCTCGTTGCTTCAAAGCTGCTGCTGGGATGATATATTCGAACGTATTGGCTAAATGGTGATTATAGGATGGTAGTTTATCACATTTTATCAGCCTTTTTATCCATGTCTATCCATGTGTTTCCATGGCCTCCTGTTTCCATTGATTTTTTATGATTATATTGTATGTTCGAATGGTATGAAAAAAATAAAGTACATCATCGGAATTTATAATGCCATTGTTTTTATTGCTAAATATAAAGCTTTCGAATGAATTGCCTAATATGCATGAAAACTTGATCAAATGGTTATAAATATATATATGTATATTCACGTCTAAACGTTTAATTGTTTTTTAATTGACCATCCGATTTACTTTCGTAGATTATCGCTCATCGTTTTTTTAATGTATATACAAATATGTATCGATTTGCATCTAGATATCAACATTGTATATTTACGGTGCCCTGGGGAAAACTAACATCGATGTGGAAAAATCCGGTGGTTCCCCTAGATTTTCGGTATCTACAAATGCCGGATGTTCCACAGCTGAAAGGTACATGGTGATTGATTCGTATATGGAAGCATTCCAAAATGACTTTATTTCAGGTTGGTGATATATGATTCAGCCAGATACATCGCTGATTTTGTGGATTGAAGAAAAAATATACTTTAAGCCATCATGAAACCAACACCTTTCAGATTCAAGAGACATGCTAACATATGTCCATCATCATTTCTTCATTAAAGTTCTCATAAATTCATATGCCAGTGCATTTGTAGCACTATGGCTGGTTATACCCAAACTATTTCCCTGCGTTGGCATAATCTGGTAAATTTGGCATAGCTAGTTCGGTGATGAAACAAGCTGTTGTGGTGAACCAAGGGAACTACCCCAAGCCACCAACCCTCCACTAGTTGGCCCAAACATCCCATTGCGGTTCCTTTGTATTCTCGTTAGTTGTTCGTAAAGTCACCGGTTTTATGTCTGGTCCATCTATTCCACTGATCTGTATAATTGTAACGACGTCACATCACGACACGGAAGTGATAGTTTCTGTATAGCATTGGGTAACTATCCCAAAATGCTCCAAGATTGTGAATGATAATTCAGCCCCGAGACTGTAAAAAACCACTGCATTATTTGTTGTATTGTCATTACGTTCTCATTTTTTGTTGGTAAAATCTCCTACTTTATGTTTGGCGATACGAAAATTCATTGATCTTCCTTTTCTACTGGGACACGAAGGGATTTTCATGGCAATTCTAATGGGCTTATAGTCATTATGAACCAACTATTGGTCATTAAATATCATTGAACTATCATTATTGGCTAGTTATTTGTATTATTGGTCATTCAACTATATATATATTATTGGCTATAGTTATGATCAATTGTTATCAACTACTATACACAAATTCTCATGATCCCCCTTGGTGGCTTCGTGAGGTCTTCGTTTGGACTCCTTTGCTTTGGCACTCGGCGCGGCACACTTGGACTTCATGCTATCAGTGAGAAGCACCGTACCGCCGGCGTGAAAAACTGGGGTGGGGCACCCCGGAATTTGCTCAAAAAAATACGGGGAAGTTACTTGTACAGTTCGTTCATATTTGGCTAGTGGTTTAAAGTAATGTCTAGTTTCACCCAAAATGATCCCCAATTAGTGATATGTTTCCGTGGGGGTAGACCACTAACCAGTGTAGAATCATGTAGAATCTGTAGATTAATCTGCAAAATAATTGATTACATGCAAGGGTAAAGGTTAAAATCACACAAGAGTGAAGCTTTGCTCATCAACAACGCCCGGTGATTGATCAACATTGGCAACTCACCAACAGAGATATGAAGATTTAGCCAACAAATATACGATTGGTTTGCCAACAAAATCTCCGGGATTGAGCATGAGAATGTGGAGTCAAGTTTCACAATATGGGTTTTGACCAACAAAATAAGGAGAATCAAGCATTAAAAAAGAGTTTTAGCCTCAGACATTGCCTAATAGAAACAATCTTAGGATGTTTCCTAGCAGAATTCCAAGTCTGACTTGGAATCCTGGACTGTCTGAGAGGTACGCATGGACCCAGCAATGTCAGCTTTGGATTTTCTACATCTTGGCCTATCTCTGTCCGTGCGAGGTCGTTGTGGGTGGTGCAACCCGGGTTGAATTTTGCAAAAAATGGACACCAGTTTGGGTTGATGCTTCTAATATATCTGACATTTTCTGAGATCAGAACCTGAAAGTTGGGTTTCAAGATCGGAGTTTTTGTGCTCGAGATATGTCAACTTCAAAATACCAGAACACTTGCAGATCTTTTACAAATTATCAAATGTATGTTGGTCACATGTAGTTTTCTGTGAAAACAGAGTCTTCAAAATCCATCATGTTTTCCATCAATGGCCATGTTTATTCAGATTCATCCCGTTGCAACCTTGCTGGAATGCCTGACGTAGCCCAGGTTTTAGTTACCGTGGTTAGTTGCGTTAGTTCCAATCTCGATAATCATCTTACAATCGTAGGATGCAAAGATACCTAATTATATAGCCTATACGTATATGTAATTATGTAAATGTACGTAATTATATACACAGATGCATATTTGCACATGCATTTCTACACATATAAATACTGGCACAAATATGTTTGTATGGTGATGGGTCAATACCAGTGTGAGAATCTTTGCCCGATCAACACATTTACCGCTTTTCGTTGCGATACAGTTCAAGAATGGATGAAGCGAAAATTAGAAAAGGAAACCCACGCATTTGGTGCGCTTCTCTGTAGACTTTAGGCCATTTCAGCCTAATTCCCAACGTCAGGCTTTGCTCGGATGGGCCTTTCCTTGTTGTCGAAGCTTGGTTGAAGCGAAGTTTTACCACTTTAGACCTTGGTTGGGCACGGGATTTACCATGGTTTACCCCATTCAACCATCAACATCTGGCTTGATTTACATACGTGTTTGTCTACGGATAAGCTACCTGGTGAAGGGACTTTGATGGTTCATTTTTTGTAGACCTCATGAGGGAGAAGCCCTTTATTTCCCAGGGCGTTTGAGATGCAATAACGCCCCTTACTGTCAACGGACGTCAACCCCTGCGGAGAGATTTCACTTTAAACAAAAACCTTTGGATCTCACCATACAGTTGAGGTTTTGAAGCAGCAAAACATGGCCATGTGGGTATTGGTCAAGTTTTCAAGACCATGTCATCCTGTGGATAGCATCGTTACTCTGGTTGGATCACAACACAGATCCTGTGCAGATCTGGGAATCAGATCCCGCGGGATCAAGATAGCCAGAAATTGGAGCGCCAGGTGACCTGGACTCCACCAATCCCAAGGTTGTCTTGAGACGGACTCCGGTTGGGAATGAATCTTTTGCCATAAGTGATGTTACCCTCTGGCTGTGACTAACATAGCTATGGAAAATGGTCAATGTTTAGAGGATTTATGATGATTTACCTATCAAAAATGGTGATTTTCCAGTTCGCTACGTCAAATAAGCAAACGGTAAATGATCTTCATATTGATGGACCATCTGAAAAATTGTTTATTTTTATTGGATATCAGTGTTTGCTGAGCAATTTTGGATCAAAATATCAACTCTTTGGAACCATTTTTTTCTCAGTAGAAAGATGGATCATGGAAGATTGTTGGGTCTGAAAATTGAGGACTTACCCTCTGGTAATTTAACATAGCTATTGGAAATGGCCATTTATAGTGAGTTTCCCCATTAATAATGGTGATTTTCCATAGCTATGTTAGTTTACCAGAGGGTAATCTGATGGTTCATCATCATTTTCCCATCTATAAATGGCTATTTGCGGCATAGATGTCCCAAATTCCCATTGGTTGGTTGATTAATTTAACAACAGGTTTCTATGATGATAGATGGTAAACCAAACCGGCCCCTCTATTTTTACCAAAAGGACATTATTGATTTGCGGGGTATAGCCCGTTTTTTGAAACATCCAAACATCATCTGAGTTCTTATACATCCCTTTCGATCCCATAAGAAATCCCATGGTATCCTCATGAATTGGATCCCATAAAATCCCATGATATCCTCATGATTACTATTACTCATTAACTCCAAAAGAATCACATCCTTCAGAAGAATCTCTGGTTTTTTGATGGTTGCTGAGTTTCCACGGGGATTTCGCACCGGCAAAACGGTTTCGACTTTCTGAGGTCTGGCGTTAGCACGGTGCGCGGCAGTCTGAGCGTTTGCAACGCCCTGGGCCAAGCGCGGCTCTACACCACCCAGACGGGTGGCGCTTTATTGGGCGATTGGACGGCGACCCAGCAGAGAAATCACGGGAGAAATGGGGGTTTTAAAAAACACGTTGAACTACCCTCTGGTTATGACGAACATAGCCATGGAAAATCACCATTTATAATAGGTAAACCCAGGTAAACCATCTATTTCTATGGGCCATTTTCCATGGCTATGTTGAATAATTCACCAGAGGGTAGCATTTAACCCGATGTTTGACCGTTACACGTTGGGATGAGATACCCTGGATTTTTTAATGATTTCATGAAATGGAGATTCAAATAGATTTAATGTGATGTTGTAAGGATTGAATAATAGAGGATGAGACCAACATAGAGATGTGGATTAGCAATTGACCCAACCACAGAGAATGGTGTTTTTTGGGTATAACCACCCATATGATATATGGGATTTTTGGAACGTATTTGTAAAATTATGATTATATAATCACATAAAGTCACATATGGTGGGATGTAGCCATACAGATGGATTTTTTAACCTTTTGGAGATTAGATGTGGTTGAAAACATGCCTGTTGTGGTAACAATGCTGTAAGGGGAGCCAGTAGGTTGGAAGGGGTCAGAGCGTGGCATTACACTGATTTTCGCAGCAGTTGGGCCTTTAGGAGGGGATTACCCTCTGGTTATGACTAACATAGCCATGGAAAATCACCATTTTTAATAGGTAAACACAGGTAAACCATCTATTTCTATGGGCCATTTTCCATGGCTATGTTAAATAACCAGAGGGTAATATCTTCTAAAGAAATACCAGAGCATTTTCTACCCCTTGCACAAACCATCAAGAAAAGGGCACTTTAGGCTCTTAGGACTCTTAGTCATACAAGAATACAACCATGTTGGTTGTGGCAGTTCTAACTTTAAAACACTGCTATATAAGTGCATGTAATTGCGGGCATTTGAATCATCAGGAACATGTACATTGCACTTCACACTGCACCCCAAAAAATTGTGGCGTCTAGTTGCATTCTAATGACTTCAGCATGCTTCATGTGTTTCAAAATTGGAGAAACCCAAAAGCTGATGGTTCCGACTGAAATAGGTGACTGGCAGGTGATTTCTACACATCTCGACCACACCCACATGTGTTGGCCTTCCTTCGGCAAGAGTCCCTTTTGTTGCAGCTTGTATTCGCCTGTATTCCCATTTCTGCAATGTCAGGGCCAGTCCAGTTGTAAGTTACTGGGTCCTGGGGTCCCTTGCCTGCTGCAGGAAACACGATCGATTGTCGAAATCCTGAAACAGGTATATATCCCAGATATTAACCCCATGGATATCCAAATGTTCCTGGCCATATCAGTGAACCTTGAAGTACTGCTTCATGAATTGTGTATTCTCCTTCATTCTGCTTCATGACTATGTCATAGACCACTCAACATCGAAGTGTTATTTTAAGTGTATTGATTTTCGAGGATAGCCAAATGAATCGCAATACCACAGAATATATAGATATGTATGTGTATATATATAGAGAGAGAGAGAGAGGAGAAAGAGATAAAGATATGCTATATGGATATAAAATAATCCCAATCCCCTTATATTGAACACCCCCATTCTATGGTCTCAGATATGTGTAAATTCCGTACATCCACCATGGTTTCAGAGGCCGAGAGGTACTTCTCCTCCCTCTCAGTCACCGGGGCCTTTGTCGCTGGAAGTGGCTTGGAGAAAAATGCCTGAAATTCGGCGGAAAAGTACGATGAAATAGATATTTTTTGGGTTGAAACTCGTCATCCTTTAACATGATTTTACGAAAATGGTGGAAAATTGGGATTTAACCAGCAACGATAGGATATATATATAGAGAGAGAGAGAGATTTAATAGTGGCTTAACCATCAGCAGCGGGGATTTTAGTTGGTTGCTGGTTTATAGATATGTTTATAGCTTGGTTTTTTGGTGTTATTTAACCCATAATAGTTGAAATATACCGACCCCTGAGCCCCACTATGTACAGCATAGGTAGTAGGTCTTATGTAGAGCATTGCCATAGCTATGAGTCCAACCGTAGTTCAATTTAGATACATCCGAAGTATGTACAGTATAAGCACCACTTACCTAGAAGCGTTAGGTAAGTAGAAGGTTGTAGGTAGAGGTAGGCTCCCCTTTTCCCCTAACCCAAACAACTACCTGGGTCAGGGGATTAACTCGTAGCGTTGCCGACCCTATGGCTCAAGTGCCCCGCGCAAAAGGGGGCATTTGGTTCTTGTTTGTATGCAGGGTTTGGCGGATTGGTTCCCCACCTTTTGGGTTTCTGGTTCGACCCCCTGTTTCACTGGTTATCAGCCGTAAGGCTTTTGTTGGGGAACCTAATCCGGTAAAACCTGCCTTAGGCCCTAACTTCTTTTTCGCACTTCACTGTTCTTTGTTGCATGCCCACAGGCAGTTCGGAACAGGTCGCTGCTGATTCCAGCGCGACGGTAACTCCAGCCGAGGGAGTCGAGGCAGCTGAGGAAGCAGAAAGCGTTGAGGTGTCCCCTCCATGGCCTGCTGAACCAGTAGCTGAGACATCTCAAAGCTGGGCCGATCTGTCTGAGGTACAAGCGCCCGCGCCATCTGGTTTCGACTCCATTGTGACAGACTCTGCAGATCAGGAACGATCACTGGTAGAGGTTAAGGAGGAGATCCACGAGGCCGAGAGCATCAGTGCAGTAATTTCAGCAATTGGTTTGCCGGAAGAGGTCGTTGACGAGCCCGTCGCGACAGAGGATATCGAGGTTGACACTTCACTTCAAGATCAGTCATTTTTGGAACCACCTTCTGATTTGGGTAACCCAGCAGAAGCTGCTTTCACGGACATTGATCGAGCAAAAGAAGAAGAAGCAGATCCTCAGCAAGAATCTTCAACTCTTCCGGAACAGACCGAGTGCGAAGTTGACACAACAGATCTTTTGGGCTTAGGTGACGAGGCGGGTCCAGTAGGAGAAGCATCCGTTGCATCCGAACCATCTGCATCCGTGCCTGAGCCTGCGGTCGCTGACACATCCGGTGTCGCGACAGAAGCCAACACTAGTTGCCCCGATCAAATAGTCCCACCACCAACTAGCCCTAATCTTGTTGAACCCGGCACCGAGCCTATCCAGGTAGGCCATTCCCCCGCAACTTCATCTAATCCCCCACGCCAAAGGGTTAGGTCAAGTAGGGGTGGTGCCACAACCAGGTGGCAAGAAGCAAAGCGAGCTTGGTGGAACGACTTCGAGGCATACCAAAATTGGCTTTACCACAATTCCGGAGGGGATATCGTAGGTGGCTTTTGGTTAAGAAAGATTCCTTACGAACAAGCCGACGAAAGCACTCGCTGGTTGATAGCTCTTCATTCAAGACTTGTTGAGGAGTTCCCAACATCACAGTGTTTAGCTTTAGCCTACCAGATCCTCATCCCTTACAAAGAGTGGGCTCACATCCACGGTTTGGACAGGCGCAGAGGTACTTCACACGCCGAACAAGTGATAAACTCTGGTGAACTACCCCCAAAAAGGATCATTAACCAACGTATCTTAGGGGCAGAGCACCCGCGCCCAGAAGAGTGGGATAGGTATTATAGATACATAGGCCCACAGCAGCAACCCCGTCCGAAAGCGGAAAGGCCTGCTGCCGCAACACCCGTTGCTGGCGCGGCAAGTGGAGGCACAGTTCCAACTCCGGTCCAGCAAGGACCAAAAGAGCCTGGGCACCCACCGCCGAACTGGCAACCTTCTTTGAGAAGGCCACCTGAGCCAGCAGTGCCACCGCGTCCAAGGGTTACTGTCTCTGTCCATCCAGTCCCACAAGCACCAAAGTCAGGTTCTCAAGGGGTCGCTGCCTTTGGGCGCGACGTAGCACCAGTCCCAGTTGCTAGCCCTGCTAAGCCACCAGCTAAAGCTAGGCCTAAAGCTCCTGATTCTAGTGCCACAACCCTTGCAGATAGAATTCAAAGTTTGCCACCTCCACCTAGTAACATTCCCCCTAGTCCGCCCGCTCATAAACAACCACCCTTACCACCACCACCATCTCATCCGCCGCCAACTGCACAGGAGCTCGCTGCCCGCAGTTCCCAACCAGCAGAGGCGCGAGAAGAGACTGCTCCGGCGGATCCCAACGATCCACCGCCTGAAGAGGAGCAGTGGGTGGAGGAAGAGGAGGAAGAGGAAGTTTTTGAGGAGGACCAGGTAGTTGAAGTTGAGGTTGAGGCGGAAGAAGAACCTGAATTCCCTGACTTTACCACAACTGAACACGGCCGTGAGGTTTCCACGCGCCGTCGTAGGCCTAAAAGAACTAGGTCCAATCCGCCATTACCTGTCAATCTAGTCCCAAGGGAAACCCGTGAACGAATCGAACTTAGTCAAGAACTTTATAGAGCCCGTGCCATAACCGGTGTTTCTAGAAGACCTCTTGCCTTAAGACCCCAAGTGCACGGTTACCCCGAAATTAGAATTGACTCCGCTGGCACCTGGGCTAGGGTCGCTGATCCTCCGATCGCGTACGCGCCGCAGACTTTGCCGTTTATTGTTCCTCACGCCGAGGCACCAGAGCTTCGGGTCAACCCACACGAGCTTCCCGACTCGCTGTGGCGTGATCCTGCACTTAGATCCCATCGGACTGTTCTTGGTTCAAGTAATTTAGACCCCAATAGTGTCTATAATATTTCCACCAATAACCCCGATACCGAATCTGAGGGCTCTGAAACAGCTGAGACTCGAACCGCCAGGTTTGTTTCATCAGGTCAGGCATTTGTCGGCCAGCAAGAACCGTTCGACGCTGGCTTCGCTGAGCGCACCCCTGCCCGTCCAATTGAGTCTCCACCAAAGAGACAGCGTCCTAACATAAGAACCTCCCGAATCCAACGTGATAAGCCGGCACAGCCCAGAAAAGATCCAGTTTCTGCTGCACCAACACCTGCAGCCCCTACAGTACCATCTTTGACTGTTCCCCCATTAAGCAGTTCTAGTAGTTCAGCTTATCCTCCCTGGAGGCAGTCTTTGCAAAGTGCTGGAACTGGGGTCGCTGACACAGCCCGTGTCGCGACAGAGACTGCATCAGAGCCAGCCGGCTCTCCCGTTGCGCGATCCAGATCAAGAGCACCCTCAGCCGAAACTGCGCCCGCAGTTGCTGCCAGAACATCAAGGCCCATTAGTTTCCGAATATAAGTTTCCGAATACAACCCCATTAGTTTCCGAATATAAGTTTCCGAAGACAACTCCATTAGTTTCCGAATATAAATTTCCGAAGACAACTCCATTAGTTTCCGAATATAAATTTCCGAATACAACTGCATTAGTTTCCGAATATAAGTTTCCGAAGACAACTCCGTTAGTTTCCGAATATAAGTTTCCGAAGACAACTCCATTAGTTTCCGAATATAAATTTCCGAATACAACTGCATTAGTTTCCGAATATAAGTTTCCGAATACAGCTTCCAAACATTAGTTTCCGAATACAACCCCATTAGTTTCCGAATATAAATTTCCGAATACAACTGCATTAGTTTCCGAATATAAGTTTCCGAATACAGCTTCCAAACATTAGTTTCCGAATACAACCCCATTAGTTTCCGAATATAAATTTCCGAATACAACTGCATTAGTTTCCGAATATAAGTTTCCGAATACAGCTTCCAAACATTAGTTTCCGAATACAACCCCATTAGTTTCCGAATATAAGTTTCCGAAGACAACTCCATTAGTTTCCGAATATAATTTCCGAAACAACTCCGTTAGTTTCCGAATATAGTTTCCGAAACAACCCATTAGTTTCCGAATATAAATTTCCGAATACAACTGCATTAGTTTCCGAATATAAGTTTCCGAATACAGCTTCCAAACATTAGTTTCCGAATACAACCCCATTAGTTTCCGAATATAAGTTTCCGAAGACAACTCCATTAGTTTCCGAATATAAATTTCCGAATACAACTGCATTAGTTTCCGAATATAAGTTTCCGAATACAGCTTCCAAACATTAGTTTCCGAATACAACCCCATTAGTTTCCGAATATAAATTTCCGAATACAACTGCATTAGTTTCCGAATATAAGTTTCCGAATACAGCTTCCAAACATTAGTTTCCGAATACAACCCCATTAGTTTCCGAATATAAATTTCCGAATACAACTGCATTAGTTTCCGAATATAAGTTTCCGAATACA
>CAMXCT020002946.1:382818-438935 GCA_947184155.2 Cladocopium goreaui
AATTTCCGAATACAACTGCATTAGTTTCCGAATATAAGTTTCCGAATACAGCTTCCAAACAGTAGTTTCCGAATACAACCCCATTAGTTTCCGAATATAAGTTTCCGAAGACAACTCCATTAGTTTCCGAATATAAATTTCCGAATACAACTGCATTAGTTTCCGAATATAAGTTTCCGAATACAGCTTCCAAACATTAGTTTCCGAATCCGAATATAAGTTTCCGAAGACAACTCCATTAGTTTCCGAATATAAGTTTCCGAATACAACTGCATTAGTTTCCGAATATAAGTTTCCGAATACAGCTTCCAAACATTAGTTTCCGAATACAACCCCATTAGTTTCCGAATATAAGTTTCCGAAGACAACTCCATTAGTTTCCGAATATAAATTTCCGAATACAACTGCATTAGTTTCCGAATATAAGTTTCCGAATACAGCTTCCAAACATTAGTTTCCGAATACAACCCCATTAGTTTCCGAATCCATTAGTTTCCGAATATAAATTTCCGAATACAACTGCATTAGTTTCCGAATATAAGTTTCCGAATACAGCTTCCAAACATTAGTTTCCGAATACAACCCCATTAGTTTCCGAATATAAGTTTCCGAAGACAACTCCATTAGTTTCCGAATATAAATTTCCGAATACAACTGCATTAGTTTCCGAATATAAGTTTCCGAATACAGCTTCCAAACATTAGTTTCCGAATACAACCCCATTAGTTTCCGAATATAAGTTTCCGAAGACGACTCCATTAGTTTCCGAATATAAATTTCCGAATACAACTGCATTAGTTTCCGAATATAAGTTTCCGAATACAGCTTCCAAACATTAGTTTCCGAATACAACCCCATTAGTTTCCGAATATAAGTTTCCGAAGACAACTCCATTAGTTTCCGAATATAAGTTTCCGAATACAACTGCATTAGTTTCCGAATATAAGTTTCCGAATACAGCTTCCAAACATTAGTTTCCGAATACAACCCCATTAGTTTCCGAATATAAGTTTCCGAAGACAACTCCATTAGTTTCCGAATATAAATTTCCGAATACAACTGCATTAGTTTCCGAATATAAGTTTCCGAATACAGCTTCCAAACATTAGTCTTCGAATACAACCCCATTAGTTTCCGAATATAAATTTCCGAATACAACTCCATTAGTTTCCGAATATAAATTTCCGAATACAACTGCATTAGTTTCCGAATATAAGTTTCCGAATATAAGTTTCCGAATACAACCGGATAAGTTTCCGAATACAACGTTGACCATCACGGAAATTAGACTGCGAAACCCTGCGCGCGTCTAATGGGTAATTGCACGATGTCTGCAGAGGGTTGCGCCGGAATGTGCATTCCGCGCCTTCGACGCGCACGATGTCCGCGTATTTTCACACGTTGTTTTTGTATATGTACAACTTGGCCCAAGAGAACGGACTAAAAGAATCGCTCCTGAGTCTTAGGGGATTTGGTGAGATTGGGTTGAACTTGTTAAAAGATGACCATGGATTGTTGTTCTGATTATTGATTCTATGTGGTTCTAGGTGGTCGACCAATGTGGTTCGGGATTTTGTGACGTTCACGGATTGTAGGAGCTTGCGCCTGGACCTGATGAAAGCCCTCAGGGTGCCGTAAGGAGCGGAGCTTGTACAGTTTTCCCCATTGCAACGATGAATTGCGCATGTCGACGTGTTGCTCTGAAATCATGAGTGATACGGAGCATGCGGCTTTACCAGGCCAGGCAGAGTTTCATTGGAAGAGGGCTTGGATCAGGCTTCAGCTGCAGAGCACAGCGTGGGGGCTTTTAACCTTGGGTGCACTTGTGACACTTCTCTTCTTCAAAATGTCATAGCCGCACTGATGACGCATCCCTTGCCTGACTGAACGCACATTTCAAGCAGGAACCTGTCGTGCAAGAGTCATGTCAGCTGGCACTCACTTTTGATCTTGGCCGCTAGCTCAGTTCTGAGGGTGCGTAGGACCGCGAACAAGCTTGGCTGAGACAAGATCTTCGCCAGAAACCCATTAAAGCTGGGGGAAGCCACCGAATGTTCGAGGTTGGTGAAATTACATATTTTGAGTCAGCCAGGACATTCCACAACACATCACATTTTCTCTTGATGCTTTGACTTAGAACAAAACATAGTAGCTGTAGAAAGGCGAGCCACCTCCTGAACGCAGGGTAACTTGGTATTTGCTGTGTCAGGCCCCATCCTGAGATTCATGACGAATGCGCTTGCAATCTGCAAGGCTGGAAATGGAGCATTTTCTGATGTTGGGGAGGCCGTCACTCTCAATGACTTGTGGAATGCACAGGCTCCAGCCACTGACGTGTCCGAGCTCGAAGTCATGGGAGACCGAGGCGCTCAGCAGCCCCAGCAGCCCCTGATGCTCGGAGGTGGCCCAGAGCATTATCTGGTACTTCCTGAGCGGCTCTGCAGAATTGAGATTCATGAGCCACCAAGCAAATGCTCTGACGGATGTCAACTTCCCATATTTTTCCCCAACAGCTGAATTGGGGTCTTCAGCCATAGTAAAGGTTTCGGGGCAGGCCGGGGCAGGCTTCTGCTGAATTTTTCCTGGTTCCCAACAGGGTTCCCGATAAGAGTTCCCGACAAGGGTTCTTCAAGGGGTTCTTGATGGCCGACAGAGTTCTCGACAGAGTTCTCGACAGAGTTCTGGACAGGGTTCCGATAAGGGTTCCTGATAGATAATTAGGCATGATCAGGGTTCCCGACAAGGTTCCCGACATGGTTCCCAACGTTTTCCCCGAACTCAACATAGTTCCCAACAGGGTTCCCGAGAAGGGTTTTGGTTCTGATAGGGTTCCTGATAGGGTTCTTGAAGTTTTTCTTTGATAAGGTTCCTGATCAATTCCTGACAAATTATATAAAGTTTGTGGTTCCCAACAACGCCTCCAAGAGGCCGTGCCGATTCCTGATAAGGCTTGTGATAGGGTTCCTCCCAACAAGGCCCCCCAGCGTTCCGCATAGGTTTCCTCTTAACAATATGATAGGGTTTATGATTGTTCCAGTCGGCCATTCCCAACAACATCAACAACCTTCCTTCTTGTTTATATACAATTTCTATTCAAAAGAATCGAAGATCACATTTCTTGGTAGTTTATTCAAAACATACTAGCTGTTGGGGATATTCTTTGGGCTTATTTTTTTGGAAGATTATATCCTATCAGCTCCTCTTTTTCTCCTGCAACTCCTGCATATTCGCACATCCAGATCCATGTTCTTGCTTCAGCCAAGGCTTATGGTGTCTTTGCGGCCATTCCTTCAGGTGAAAGACCTTGAAGAGTTGCGCGCGACATGCCATGAATGTCGACAAGGAAGCGGGAACATCTTCCACACTACCGAGGATCTGATCCTCATGATGATACATGGAACATATGATGAAAAAGTTCGGGCCTGCAAATGCTTGATGAAATGTGACGAGTATCTCGGTCATAGTTCTCACCGTGAGCTGAGATGCGAGGTCGAGACCTTTTATCGTCGATGCAGAGACGTCCTCACCGGGAATCACAGGAACATTGTCCGTGCGGCCCGAAAAGCCCTGTCAAAACACCGACTGAAAAGAGAAGGTGTTCACCGTTGGGTGCACGAACTCTTGCATGCATTGTAACTGAGAAGGCAGCTTTGGTTGCATCGCAAGAACGAGAAGGAGTGTTGTGGAGCAGCAAGCAGCTCTGGATGAGAAGCCTTGATGTTGAAAAGCGGGGTCGTTCCAGCCAGCCAAGCAGAATGGATGTTGCTGCAGCATTCGCAACAGGATGTGGTCAGGATACGCCTGATTTCACGCAATGAGGAGATGGACATGCCGCCAAAGCGACCAAGTTGCCACTTTGAATCACAAATGCTTCACAGAAGTGCAGATGGGGTAGGTACCTCCAACAGGGGCTGGTTCACACGCAAGGACCGAGTTTCAAGCTCGAAGCGTGCGAGAGATAAAAAACCACCCAGCCTCGATTGCTTGATGGGCATTTGATGGCATTTGTTAGTTCAGCTTGTTGCGGCGTCTATTTGTGAGTTGGTTTGTTAAGTCTGTTCGATTCCAATCAACGTGGCTCCCCGCGGCCCGTACCAAAGGCTAGTCCAGTCAAATCGCGGGGGGGACGGCCATGGCCCTCAACCCAGAGGCTGAAATGACGTCACTTACCATGGGTCTGAACATGTTTGAAAGCCGTTCAGAGGACAAGGAGGTAAGAATCAGAAGAGAAACAAAACAACAGACTTACAGAGATGTTCCAGCAGGTTTTGACTGTTCATGCCTGTGGCAAGGTTGCACTGCATACTATGGAGGTCCTAGACATTTTCCAAGGGTTGCTGCGGCGCAGAAGATATTACTTTGAACATGTTGTATTGAAATATACATTTCTTCAAGTGCGTGTCTGCCGTTGGCTGTGGCAGTCTGCAAACAGAACCAGAAGATTTCGAAAGAGATTGAAAGTCTTGCTACTCCTTATAAATCCAACGTGTCAAAAAAGATTGTAGCACGTCTTACAGTTCTTGCAGAGGTTTCTTTCTTGTTTCTTTCAAGATTTGTGTGCCGACTGCAAAAGACATGAGCAGGCAGCTTTGAAGAAAGCGCAAGAGTCCAGAGATGTCGCGGCATTGAAGTTTGCTCTACGCCAGGAGAGCCTCAGCATGTTGCGTGGGATTTGTAAACAGAACTGTCGAGAGCCAGAGTGCTTTGGATCTTTTTGCGCGGAGCAATATGAACACTCCATCTGACCCGTTTTAACTTCTTCGCAATGACAAACGATTTTCTTTATAAATGCAAAAAGAACAGTAGCCATAAACTGCTTCGCCAACCTGTCCGTAACGTTGGTTGTTGTTGGCAGGCCAAAGAGGCAGGCGTTGATCCTAAGAGCGTGTCAGAAGCCGAAGAAGTCTTGAAAGTGGAGGTGGGAGACACAAAGCAATAAAAACATAGAAGCATCTATATGGCTTAAGCGGCTGTAGCAGCTGCCTCTGCATCAGATCTCCAAAAGTCTCTCTGAGACTATTTGGAGTATTTGAATGATATGTTGCAGGTTCACAGTGCCTGTGCTGGCCAAGAGCGGCCACCTTTGGAAGATTCGGGACTGTTGGCACCCGAGCAGTTTGACTAATGTAGATCAACTGGAGATGTGCTTCGCATGGTTTGCTTTGTAAATATTCAAACGTTTACTGTTTACTTATGGCAGGCTATTTCCTTTCCACTTGCCGCCTTTTAGGCTGGAAAGAGCCATCGAGCAGCTTCCAGAATCGGAGTTTGGGGCCTCACAGGACGCAGGGCACTGCCGCTATTTTCCAAAAATGCAATCTGTATGCAAGCGTTATGCATCAACAATGGTAATTAGTTTCAATATGGTGCAACCACTCTAGTCTCCACTTGTCCGTGGTTTGGCCACCTAAAGTTTCTACCGTATTCTTTGAATTGAAAGCAGGAAGCAGCCGCAACCCTGCGCAGTTAATATTCCCTAAACAGTGTTTCGACACTGAGGGGGAGTAAAGTGGTGCATCCTGGTGCAGAGTTTGCAGGGCAGAGATCTTGCCAGTTTGTTCTGAGACAGGACAGCTCCCCTTCGAGCGACGCCACGGCTGCATCAAGCGCAAGGAATAAGAATGAAGTGGGCGAGCTACGTCTGCAATGGTATGGCTTTGGGTGCGTGTGTGCAGTTCACTCTGCGGCTTCGTGCAATGAGTACGCATGCCACTACGGCCAAGATGGGTATGTGACACGCCGGCACCGCCGGCACCCAGCCCGGCCCCAAGATCTTTGCTAGTATAGTTTAGATCAGCTAGTAGTTAGTCCACATTGCGGCCGATTGCCCAAGTCTCGATGTGTCTTCCCTGTAAGTTCGGAAAGAACAATTTGCTGCGGAAGTAACAATCTAAGAACCGAATACTTCCAAACAACCTTGTTGAAAGAAACTCCATCTCCCCACAATTTCTCCCAAACAACCTTTTTGTGCCATTTGATAGCTTACCTCAAAGGTAGTGGATCTAAGTACCAAAGCTGAAGCCCCAGGTTTTCTACTACTTCTGGACCGAGTCTACTGGTGCAGCTTGCTCGCCTGCGGACCTCCAAGCGCATGCCGATTCTGGATTGCAACGTGTTGCTTGGGTATACTGGCCGGGTCAATAGCGAGATTGTTGGGATATCATCATTTGAATAATAGGGCCAAATTTCCCATTTTCTTTGAGCCGGGTAAAAGAGAAAATTCATGTGCGCTTCAGGACCGAGAAAACCAAAGACACCGAGCTGAAGGCATCGAATACAACCTCATTTGCCACAACTGCAATACCAGCAGTGGTGTTCTTGTGGAACAGTTGCTCGGCTGGATGATGCCATTTGTACATGTACATGCTTAGTAGGTCAACTAATTTAAGCGTGTTTTTTCTACTTCAAGGTCTGCTTGACAGGAGTCACTACGGTAACGCCTTTTAAATATGTGGGGGGGGCAGGCCATTGTGCTACGGATATCAATTTTTTCCGTCTGTTTGAATGGGCGGGCAAGATTTCCGGATATTCAAAGGCGTGCGCAGGTTATTGGAGGAACAACGGTTGGAAGAAGATAGAGGAGACAGTTGGAGAAGAAAAGGACCATGAGCGTTGGAAGTGGTGGGAGGGGAAAGGTTTCAGGGTATGAGGTTGGAGGAACGAGGGTTGGAGGGGACGGTTGGAGATGATTGGAGCTGAACGCGGTTGGAGAATAAGACGGTTGGGAGAGAAAGAAAAAGAAAACCGTTTCAGGGAATATGGTTGGAGGAATGATTGGAAGGTTGAAGGGGGGAAGTTGCAAGAGGAAAGGAAAACGGCTTTAGGGAGACGGTTGGAGATGGTTGGAGCAGAAAACGGTTGATGACCTCAAACACTATCAAAAACCCACGCGCCGGATCTCAAAACAATCTCAAAATTGTTGTCCCCTTGTCAGTTGCGTCACGAAACAAGTTTGCTTCGCAATTTGCGCCTTGCCTTTGCTGGCTTTCAGCCTCATGGAACGGTTTTCTAACATCAGCCTCATCCGAAAGTCCGAAAGTCTTTCGGCTGAGGATGTTTGGAGAGTGGTGGCCTGTTGATGACCTCAAACACTATCCAAAACCCATGCGCCGGATCTCAAAACAATCTCAAAATTGTTGTCGTCTTGTAAATTGCTTTCTCGGAGTGAAGTAACTCCTTTTAACCGCCATTCCTCCAGTAGCCTCCAGCCGTTCCTCCCCAACCGTTTTCTCTCCAACCGTTCCCCTTCCATTCGTATTCTTGCCATCCCTTCCTCCTCTTCCATTCTCCAGGTGCACCCCCCAGATCCTAGATGCGCAGCGTGTGTTTAAACCATTCCGTATATTTAAAAAACGCCTGGGCGGGCCAGGAGAAATTGTTGCGGAGGTAGTACAAAATACTTTTGGATAAATTTAAAAGCGTTACCGTATATTCACACTACCCCAAAAGCAGACACACAGACGTGTGGATCATGACCGCAAGAAAGAAACATTAGCGGTTTGTCCCCATTTGAGGCTCGGCGGTCGGCAGTCATGGCATCAATGGCTGTTTGGCAGGCGTGATTGGGTTTGATGGCTATGATTTTTGCGTGGATGAACTTCGGGTTTTCAAGGGCCGAAAAAAATTTCTACCGTTTGACATGAATCAATTCAATAATTTCGTGTTGACTGTCGGTCCATCCCACGTTCCAACTCGGCGTGCCAAGATTCTGTCGAGATCCCTCAACAATCACCTTTTTCTTTTAACATCGGTTGCCGATGTGGCCTAATTTTAACTGTCTTTGGATCATCGTAGAAAACCTTTGACGAGCCCTGGGCGGCACACTCCGCCAACCCGGCCAACACCATCACGCATGAGGATGCGGCCTACATCAAACGGAAGTTCCGCTCCAGTATCATTGTGAAAACAAGAACGCTTGCGCTCTACGCATTTATTGTTTGCTGTTTACTTAATACATATTGCCAGTTTCCGCGGCTTTCGCAAAGACTGGAGCATTTTCTTAAAATCTGACTGTGCAAACCAAAGAAGCGTTACAATCTCGTTCTGCCAGACCCTTTTCCAGCCATCACGCCAAGTCATTCCATTCCCCATCCTTGTCATGGAAATAAATATATTTGAGTTCGGGCGTCAGTGGAGATCTTCTCTTCAGGGCCTGCTGGTGGTACAGCTATTGACCAGCTAGACCCGTCCAAAACAAACACCCAGAAAACAAAAATGAGAGAGGAGAGAATGCTGTATGATTATACCCAATCATAGTATAGACCCAAAAACATATTGAACAGCTTGGCGCAGAATCGCACGTGATTTTCCTCGTGTTCCTTCAAGCGTTCACGATCGTCCAAAAGTCGGCAAAAAATTGGTTGATGCGGCTTTTGCAAAATGTTGATGGGAGGAAACAACGCACAGCGATTCAATAATAGGACAAGCCATCATCAGTGTTTCTGTTTCAGCAGGTGACCAGGTGCACAGATTGGCGTCCCAATCTGCTTCGCCAGAACATATATGCATCTTCGTTGGTAGCGGTCTGAAATGATCTGCCGCTACCCCCTGCTGTATAAAGATTCGAATCCAATTCAAATTTTACTTTTGTTGGAAAGGTCACAGCGAAGCTAGCTGGGGACCCCTCGCTTGTCGCGGAAAGAAGCGTCGCATCAATATCTAGCACCAAAGGCAATATTCATCCATAACTAGGGGTAGCCCCAAGCCATCCCAAACATCACCCGTTGTGAAACCAACCATGTGGTTTCGCCAAGCCCCTTAATGCATCAGTTTCCAAGCTCCAAGCCCTTCCGCCCGCCTCCTCGGTCCTTCCAAAGTGAGAGGCATTCCACCAGGCGCTCAGGGTGCACAGGGCAACGCCAAAGGCCGTACTCTTCGCCTCGTTCCGGGCAACGCGAAACTAAGCAACGGTGGTATCGGCTGAAGCCTTACATCATATGCAGCAGTGCCCCAAGATGGTACTGGCTAAACATGAAACAATTGACAGGTTGTAATGGTACAGACCTAATTCCCCCTTGCCACAAAGCGGGTGTCAAATCACATTTCGTTTGGCCTTGGCCACAAAAGCGATCTTTTTTGGAATGCCACCCAGATTGATGTTTGATAATGTCAGCATCGGGCCCCACAAAGTGGGAGTTTCAGGGTGACCAATGGCCCCAGCTTGTGGGATATCGCTGGCGGATTGTGAACCTGGAGCCAACAAAGAAACGATGCCCAAAGCCAAATTCCACACCACCTCTGCTGGAAACAGCTGACAGAGACTTGTTCCGCCCAAGGACGAGTTCCAAGCAATCCTCTGCCACGGTGTTTGCTTCCCTCGGTGTCACTGGGGTCATCTGAAAGGCTAGTTGGGCTTTGGTCCGAAACAGCACACACCAAAGAATCTGTACAGGACTTCACATCCCGACAGGTTGTCGATTGTTTGCATTTGTAGCTAATGAACTACGAAAAGCATATTGAACAAACAATCCAGAATGGATGGCATAAGATGTGGAAACATTTTGAGGTACTTTTTATCAAAACTCATCGAAATCACCCATCATCGAAGCTGAGTCGCTGCAGTTGACGCCCGTCGCGCACATCTGCTGCCACAGCTGGTAGGGGCGGCTGCATCAGTTGGCCAGCGTGGCGGAGAGAGATCAATGCCAGCAGCTCCATCAACGTGACCTTGGGAGCAACTGAGTCTTCAAAAATCCTCCAAATAAATTTTAAATAAATCAAATCTTGAAAAAGTGACGTCACGTTTCTAAATTGAACAACTTGGGGATCTTCCACTCCAACATACGTATAGATGCATGTGAGCTTGCCTTATCCACCTACCTACCCATCCACATACATACACACATGTCTACATAACATGACATGACATCCTATGACATTGCATGGCATGACAACGCATGGCATAATACATTGCATAGCATCTAGTACAATAACAATTAAGAATGCATTACAATACCGATGATGCAAATAGCATGTACAATACATACAACACAATATATGTACGTGTATATATATATATATAATATACACATATACATATGTATGTACATCTATATCTAAATCTCTATACATCTGTATCTGTGTGTTTCAGGCTGGCAGGCCAAGCCCCGAGCCTGAGCATGGCAGCAGCACAGCCGCGCGGTTTTGATGCGACCGTCCGGAGGCTCCGACTCCACTGAGGCGGCACCCTGGTGGCAGCGTCGGCAGCAGAGCTGATTGCTATATCAATAGCTATGGTTAACAAAGGTTGCAACCAGCTAATGGCAATAGCTATATCAAAATGGTTAGTGACTATGGTTATTAACAGTTATTAACTATTGCCTATTAACAACTATGATTGATAGCTATGGAAAACTAGCTATCGTCACCAACTACGATGAAGAGCTATAATGAATAACTCTCATCATCATTCCAACTAGAACTCAACAACACTCCGGGCGAAACCCCTGGCAGCGTTCCACAGCGTTCCACCATTCTCATGAATGTGAACTTGGCCTTCTGCAAAAGAACGAAGAGGTGCGAAAATGCCGAGCTCTTCAGCAAATCCCCTGGCTCCTGCATGCCCGACACGAGCACGCTTTCCATGGGAATTCGATTCTCCTGGACAATTTGCCGGACGAGGGCAAATTGGCTGCTGCACAACCAGCATTGAAGGTGTTTCCGAGAACAATTAGCGTACGCCTAACCACCATGTGCAGCTGACTTCCACAAGCCTACCCTTCATGACTATCATTACTAGGATTCTCACTACTACTATTACCATCACTATTACTACCATTCCTGTCATGATTGCTTCTACTATCATTGTAGGCTATTATCAATATTATTGTCACAATTGTTGCTGTTGATACTATCACTGCTATGATTACTATTTCTAATAATCACTATTATTTTCAGCATTACTAATAGTTTTAGTAACAATGCTGATAGACTAATCGTCACTATAATATTGTGATACTAATACTCATGTACACATACATCATACATCTTTGATAATCCATCACAATATTTACGAATGGCGAGTCTCCCACTGCCCACTGTCGCCTCGGTCAACAACTGCCCCAAATGTTGAGCCAAGGCATCCTGCAAAGGCTCCGGCATCTGCCAGAACCATGGCTTCACCTGGAGAGCAGCAGGATAGAAACCAGAATTTTGAAGGGGGTTTGTAACAATTGAAAACATTGTGATAGTGTAACGCTAACATTGTGATATTTAGATAACCACTAGCATCGTTGTGGTCGTATTGATGGTTATCATTATGATGGTTATTGTGATAAAGGAGTGACAATGGTATGATGGTTATGATCATTACTACCATGTTTGTTCTTGATATTGGGTTTTTGGAAACCAAATTTGCTCCAAATGCTGGCCGGAAAAAAACAACTGCAAGACAAACGATCATTGGAGTTCCAGCCAAGTTATTGGAAAGAAGATAACGGACAAGCAAAACAGCTACTAACACATTCCCAAGCTGTCTTCGAGTCACCGCCAACTGGTTTTTTTCGTTGCCACTGTTGCATATGAGGCTTTGCAGTCAGAAATGAAAGCAAAAACTGATCCAGCAGCAGAGCGATGCAATCTTACATGCAAAATGTAATAGGAGATGTTGTTGTGCTGCTTTACTGCCTGCAATTGCGTGGGTCCAAATTACGAGGGAGTTAGTTTCAAGTTTGTTGTCCGCAAATGGTTGGTGACACCAAGCATTGAGGAAATGATTTTGACAATTGACGCCAAATATGAAGGACACGATGTTGACAATCCATTGCCTGCAAAACTATTTGGAGTGTGAGGTAAGTAGTTTCTTGGCGCATCGAGTATCACCAACAAAATGCTGACATGTATATACCGCAGTGTGAGGGAACGAAACTTGAAATGCGCCTGCAAAAACAATCCGCCAGTACATTTCAAGTTTCAAGTGCACCCCGTGCATTTTTGCAGGCCCACACAATGGAAAGATCCCAGCCAGTCCAACGCACCTGTAAGAACCAACCAGGTCAACTTAACACCGCTGGGTAGCATGGACACGTTGGTGTGATGGTGTCCATGGGCTGCATGAAACTGGTGACCTCACCCCTCTGGAAACATGGATCCTTGCAGTAAGGTATCCCGGCAGGAAGTTCATCAATCTCTGCCCGGTGGGGGGGTCTATAAAAGTCTTATGTTTGTTGAAATCTTGCAGGGTAAGACTTGATCGCCAATGAATCGCATCCCATTGTTGCTTCGGCCGTGGAGGGATGGGGCCTTGGGGATATGCTGTAATTGCACAGCGCATATGCAGCGAGAGCTATGGCTATACACTTAGATATATGACGAATAAAAAATCATGATCCTCCATTCTGTATCTCCACAGGTTCTGCATTATTTGAATAAGGACAGGAGTATGTTTAAACAAATTGTCAGTGGGAACCCTGCCGCGGAAAGGCTTCAAACATGAATCGAATGATTCTGGGTAATCAATTCATCCCAAGTCGTTGTGTGTATATATACATATATTATGGTATTTCATATTTCTTAAGAGGATGATCATAGCAAGATACAGGACAACATGCATTTTGTGGGGCGCCTCTGCCATCCAAGAGACGGTTCCTTTGTTGGCGGCCATGCCCACTTCGCGCAAGCCCCATTGCATTGCCACAGCAGTCTCAGTCTCAGTCTCAGTCCACGTTGATGTACTGCTGATTCCTACTGCATTTGTACCTGCAGACCCAGGTGATTTTGATGCTATCAGGGTGAACCACAAGCATGGATGACCTGGGGATACCGATTATATAATTATTACCTATTGATTTCTAAAGATTTCTAAAGGTATAAATTGGCTATAACTTGACTTGATCGCTGGTTTTGCAGTGACATCTCAAGTTGCATTGCATTGAATTGCAAGAGCACAACAAAAAACATTGGGCTGGAGAGCAAGCGCAATGAATGCAAAACCTGGCATCCAACTCCAACGTTTTGTTCTGCCAAGTGAACGCAGGAACTGAAATTGTTTGAATTTTGGGCGGGTAAAGACAACCACAGCAAGTACACCAAGAAAAGACAAAATGTTTGCAATTCATGCAACCATGCCAGCAAACAAAAACGCCAATGCACATACCCCAAAAAAACAAAACAAAAACACAATAGCACAACCATTTCGTGAACAAACACGCAAACACGCCTCGGCAACATCTAAGGACACAACAACACATTCATCTATGAACACGTCAACAACCTCATCTATGCACACAAACCACCCTCATCTAACACGACACTCGTCTACAGACACAACATCACTCATCTATGGACACAACACCACACGCTCATCCATGGACACGACACCACACTCATCCATGGACACGACACCACACCCATCTATGGGCACAACACCACACTCATCCATGGACACGACACCGCGCTCATCTATAGACACCTCACCACACCCCTCCATGAACACAACACCACACTCATCCATGGACACGACACCACCCTCATCCATGGACACAACACCACACTCATCCATGAACACAACACCACACTCATCTATGGACATGACGCCACACCCATCTGAGGGCACAACACCACTCTCATCCATGGACACGACACCGCACCCATATATGGGCACAACACCACACTCATCCATGGACACGACACCACACCCATCTATGGGCACAACACCACACTCATCCATGGACACGACACCACACTCATCTATGGACATGACGCCACACCCATCTAAGGGCACAACACCACACTCATCCATGGACACGACACCACACCCATCCATGAACACAACACCACACTCATGCATGGACATGACGCCACACCCATCTAAGGGCACAACACAACACTCATCCATGGACACAACACCACACTCATCTATGGACATGACGCCACACCCATCTATGGGCACAACGCCGCACTCATCCATGGACACGACACCACACTCATCCATGAACACAACACCACACTCATCCATGGACACGACACCACACCCATCCACGAAGACAACACCACACTCATCCATGGACACGACACCGCGCTCATCTATGGACACCACACCACACTCACCCATGAACACAACACCACACTCATCCATGGACACGACACCACCCTCATCCATGGACACAACACCACACTCATCCATGGACATGACGCCACACCCATCTATGGGCACAACACCACACTCATCCATGGACACAACACCGCCCTCATCCATGAACACAACACCACACTCATCCATGGACTCGACACCACACCCATCCACGAAGACAACACCACACTCATCCATGGGCACAACACCGCACTCATCCATGGACACAACACCGCCCTCATCCATGAACACAACACCACACTCATCCATGGACACGACACCACACCCATCCACGAAGACAACACCGCGCTCATCTATGGACACCACACCACACTCACCCATGAACACAACACCACACTCATCCATGGACATGACGCCACACCCATCTATGGGCACAACACCACACTCATCCATGGACACAACACCGCCCTCATCCATGAACACAACACCACACTCATCCATGGACACGACACCACACCCATTTACGGGCACCACACCACACTCATCCATGGACATGACGCCACGCTCGTTCGCTCCCTTCCCAACCAACAATAGCACCTCGCTGTCGACCTCCTGCATTTTGCGCGCCTCCTGCAGCTGGACCTCCTGCATTTTGTGCGCCTCCTGCAGCTGGACCTCCTGCATTTTGTGCGCCTCCTGCAGCTGGGGAAGGGAAGTACCAATTTCAAATAAGATTTCATCTAAGTCTCGCAAAAGAGCTAGTTCTGTTCCTGTGCCAATCCTTGCAAAGGGGGCTGCTGTCCCCGACACGCCCCAAAGGCCAGAACCCTTACCACCAGCTCCAGAGCCTAAGAAGAATCTGCCTTGGAAGCATCCGCCTGTGCACATTGCACCTGCGACACCAGTTGCACCTGCAGCACCTGCTGCACCTGCTGCACCTGTGGTAATTCCCCCAAGACCTAATAGGCCTGTTCCCCCTAATCCAGCTAATCTCAAGCCCGTAAAACCTCCTCCGCCAGGAATTGGGGGGCCAAAACCTGCTGGTCAACCGTCCTGAGATCTTCCTCCACTTGATCCCGAAGGACAGCAGCAACCGCATCAAGAGCAAAGCTCAGGTTCTGGCCTTGCACCCCACGTCCGTGGGCGGCCTTTGCCTGACCCAACACCAGATCGGCCAGAGGGGGTCGCTGGCTCTGTGCCGCGACATTACCAGCACCAACCCAACTTAGTCTCTAAGGTAGTCCACGTTAATACATCCAACGTAGTTGTTTGTATCGACTGGCACGATACCATTGACCAGGCTCTCAACCCCGTAGGTGAATTGTCTTCCCATTTAGTTGATAAGCTTCGGTCATTGACTAGGATTGCTGGTAATCAAATTGAGTTCCACATTGTCTCATACGCCGGCCAATCTAAGATTGACAGCACCAAGGCCGGTGCTGAGCACGTGATTAGCCAGCTCATTGCAGAAGGTTTGCCGTTTAGAGAAGTGCACCTGGCACGCTATCCTTGCGGTAGGCAGGGCAAATCCTCTATCATCTCCGCTCTTCAGGCACATTGTCTCATCGACGACCGTTCTGACATCCTGAACGAGTGTAGGCAACTCGGCATCAAAACCATCCGCTCAGAGGGGCGTTCTGACAGGGAACTCTGCTGGATTGCGGAGGTGGAGGACTGGTTACGTCTTGAAGGGGTCGCCCAGATCCTGGAATCTCGCCGCCCAGTTCCTCTTAGGACCAATCAATTTTACCCCAACTTTGGGGGCCAGGACGATAAGTCACTTTGGTAGACCCTGGCACAAGTCCAGCGGTTCTACAGCATCCGATAGGCTTTCAACGCCGAGGTAGCTGAGCTTGCTCGCTACGTTCGTCGGTCTGTCCTTGTCGTTTGCCAAGTGTCCATTGTCCAATTGCCTTTTGCCTTTTGTTTTAGTTCAGTGTTGTTTTGCGGTCAGAGCTAGGGTCATTACCGCTAGCGAAGCCGTATCGCATCCGAACTTCAACCCAATTTGAATTAATTTCAATTGCACTTTATTATCTTAATATCCAACTTGCGAAGACATTGTTGGTTGAGGTAGTATTGTGCTGCATTGGTCTATTGTCCCATCACTGCACACTTTTGCTTGGGACGCTGAGCAAAGCTCGCGTTGGATCACATCGTTGCAGTTGAGCGCAAAAGTTCAGCCGAGTTTGGGTCAAGATGTCAGGTATTTCTCCCCCTTCTGATCCTAGTTCATCTAACAGTAGGTCAAGGAGTAGTCCTGAAACTTCTAATCCAAATGCAACACGGGTCCCGGCGGTTGTTACCTCCCTGGTTCCACGAAGAATCCAGTTGCCTTCAACTAGGGATGCCATGCGTGTTGATGAGTCATCTGATACTAGTGTGGAAGCATCTCAACAAAATAGATTTAGGCAAAGGGGTCCCCATGGTCCAAACCCAAGCAATAGTCCTGATGAAGATAATCCTGTAGACCTGAGTGCAACCCAAGCCACTTTCCTTGCGGGTGCTGCTGTAACCCAAGCGCACCATGCCGCCACTATCGCAGACCATGCTAGTAATGTTGCTATCCAATCCCAATTAGAAGCCTTCCAAGCTAGACAAGTCATCGCACAGCAGCAATCCGACTTTGGTCAGGTCGCTGCAGAAATGCGCGACGCAGCGACAAGGGCCATCTTGCACAACCAAGAGGAAGCCTACGCCGCTTTGGCTGAGAGGGACAGGGGTTCGGAGTTGTTTGAGCATAACCTCACCCAACAAGCCCAACAATTTGTTTTTGGGGCTAGGCAACAAGCTCAGCAGGAAGTCTTAGAGAGTCAAGCGGTTTTGCAACGGGAAGCCCAACAATTTGTGGAATCTAATGTTAGACCACTTCAACAACAAATCAATTTGGGTAACCAACAATTGGCCACTCGGGAAGTTGAAATAACTGAAAGGGATACTAGGATTGCTTTCCTTGAGCAACAGCTGGCAGAAGCCAGACGCCAAAACAACTTGGCTGTGGCATCCCCGGTTCCAGTTTCCCCCATTTCAGGTTCTGCCCTCATGGACTATCTTGCGGATCTTCCCCAAGGAAATGTAGGTCAAAGGGTAATTCCTGAAGATGAGCAAACTATGGAAAACTTCAATTTATTTGAGGGTTATGTTCCAGCTCCAGCTCAAACACCAGATGTTCGTGCTAGGCCTTTTGGTTCCCCACAAAATACTCCAGTTCCCCTGCAAGAGGTTGCAAATCCAATGGTTGTTGAGGCAACTACTTGGGCCACCCCCAGGGTTTCTGTTGGCCAATCATCCCATGAAGTAGCACCAAATGTTGTTCCGACCATGCCTCAATCTTTTCACCCTCCGGGTATCACACCCGTGACTGTTATGGCGAACCCCCAACCTGCGGAGTTGGCAGTTGCCAACTTGTCCATGCCAACAAATGCCATGGTACCTAGCGCTAATGTTGCAAGTGGTTCGAATCTAACAGAATCAGCTTTAGTCCAACAACTTTTAGCTGAAGTGAGTAGATTGACCAATGCATTGCAATCGCAACAACAGCAACTTCTACAGATGCAACAACAACCACAGCAGCTTACTGCCAATGCACCCCTGCCGATAGCACCTCCGTGCACGCCCCCAAAGGGCGCTGCTGCTAGCGCACCGGGCTTAGGTCCAACCAATGCTAGTGCTGCGGGCACTCCCTGTGCAAACTCTCGTTTTGGGTCCATAGGTCGTGCACCTCCACCGCAGCAGGTGTTGCCGCCAGGGTTGCCGCCACTTCCGTTGGCGCAACAGGTTTAGTTGTTGACAATACCACATCTTATCACCATATTGGTTCTGCTAATAGATCAGTTGATTCAGGTAGCTCAGAGTCCTCCTCGGATTCTGGTGAGTTTCACTCAGTGCGTGCCCCATTAGTCCTTACTGAATGTAGGATTTGTGGTGACCTCCATGAAGAGATCGAATGCCCGCATCTTACCATGAACCAACCCTATTTAGCCCCACAGCCACCTGCTGTTAACTACGCGGATGATGAAGAAGATACCATTAGGGTAAAATCCTTAGCTGACATGGTTTTTCCGAATCCACCAGAGAACGCAGGTCAAGCCCGTGGATATATCAATCAGGTGTTGATGTCAATAGGCAAACTCCAAAAGACCCCCGGTAATGAAGTTTACCAATGGGCCCAAGAGTGCCTAACCAATGATGAAGCTGTTCTTCAAGCCGATCCTAGGTACCCCCGCACTGATCGAGAGATCGCTTCTAGGCTCATAAAGACCTGTAAGCGCGGTAGGTTTGGTCTTGTTTTTCAGCAAATGGTAGAAGCAGAACGCGCAGCTAGTGGTGCAATGCCTTGCGGGCGCGCGATGTTGCGTAAAATATTCAAACATTTTCAACTCGAGCGTGACCGCATCGGCATGCTTGGCGAGCGAAATCTGTTGTCCCTTAGGGTCGCTGGTAACACGGTAGCTGACTTAGAGGCCTTTAGGGATAAGTATATTTACGTGATGTCTACCATTCCCCTTAGAGGATTTACCGCGACAACAAACGCTGTTTAACCATCTCATCGACGAGCTAGAGCGCAATGCCGTGATCGCCCCAAAAGTTGTTAAAGCTAGGGAAGCCCGACTAGATAGCCACCGTCGCACCACAGACTGGTTATGGTCTAAGGTTGAACTGGCCATCCAACTTGATCAGCAAAAGCGTAATCGCGCTGAGTTTGACAAGCAGCTAAAGTTGAAGCCTGCTGCCGGCTATGCCGGTACCCAACATACCCCCGATGATAAAAACGCTGGTGCCCCTGCACCAACCCCTAATCCCAAAGCTAAGGCCACGCCTAAGAGCCAGGGTTCAGGGGGGGGTAATCCTAATCCTCAAC
Organism: Cladocopium goreaui; assembly: GCA_947184155.2. NCBI lineage: Eukaryota > Dinophyceae > Suessiales > Symbiodiniaceae > Cladocopium > Cladocopium goreaui. The sequence continues at coordinate 401,709 of CAMXCT020002946.1, forward strand.
CAAAGAAAACCCCTAAGAAGGAGGACGTGAAGGCAGCTCCTGCCCCAAAAGCGAAGCCCAAGGCTAAGCCATCCGGTCCAAAGCCGCCTCCGCCCAACCGAAAGGGCAACACGACCCGCGTGGGGAAGAAGCTAGGAAAGTAGCAAAAATGAGCGCTTCCGAAAAAGCCAAAACCCCTTGCATGTTCTATGCATACAATGCATGCAAAGCTAAGTCGTGCGCGTTTCTCCACTCAGATACCAACAAGTATAAGGGACCCCCTCCTAGAGCACTTGGTAAAAGTGGTAAAGCCCCTGCCAAAGCTGCTGCTAGTATGGCAACTGTCATAATCCCAGAGGTCGCTGCCGATGGCGCGACTAATAATCCTGACCCCATCAATGCCATGCCAATGAAGGCCTCCAAATCCATCCCTTGGCTTTGGGACACGGCCGCAGGTCGACACTTGATTGGACGCCAAGCCCTCACACCAGCCATGAAGGAGCACTTGCAGCAATCACCCAATCCTGTTGCTTTTGCTACCGGAGGTGGCAGCCAGCCTGGCCAAGAGTCACTAGCCTTTAATGGAAGTAAGATTCTTGAAGGTGAAGAGGTCTATGTCCTTAAAGAATGTCCTCCCGCACAAAGCATTGGTAAGACTGTCATAGATAAGGGTTACATGTTTGTCTGGGATCCTAGAGAGAATGTCCCCTACTTGATAGCTCCTGAAAATATCAACAGGTGTAGGATGAAAGTTCCCCGGAACGCTAGAATCTGTGCATCTAGGGTAGTTGAATATGTTCCCCAGTATGATGAAGAGTTAACCCCACGCCATTTTGTGCCCAGTGAGCACCTTGCTCCTGTGTCAACTGCCGTGCCAGCTCCACCTGTGGAAACTGATGCTCCCGCTGACAATGAAGAAGATCCCAATGACCCCGGCTATGCCCCTAGCTTTGCCGGTAGTGACCTTCCTAGTCCCTCAGAATTAGATGAAGTTCTAGATCCCGAGCCTGTTGAGGACGCTGCTGGGCCCCCTAGCGCGTCGGAGCCCAAACACCCAATGGATGATAAGCTTTTGGTAGAGCTAGCCGATGGTGAGCCGCCTAAGGATGAAGTTCTAAACCCGCAAGCCACTAGCCCTGAACATTTGCGCACCCATTTTCCCAAAAATCCCTACTGTCCTTTGTGCCATATAGCAAAAGATACCGCCATGAGGGTTTCACATGTCAAAGATGGCAAAGCCGATGATTTTGTTGATCCCCCAAAGCAGCCGCTGGAACAGCTTGCTACTGATGACGTTATCTTAGCTAAAGGGTCTGAACACTTGGGTGTAGGTATAGGGCGAATAAGGTCGCATCATGTCATCCGCGATGCGTACTCTGGTGCGCGTGTTGCATACCCATTGTCTAAACGTACTGCTGACGCGCATGCTCGCAACTTTAGGCATTTCTTAGGATTGCGTGGATCAGAGCTCACCACCCGAACGTTCATCAAAATGGACGAAGCAGGCGAGCTTGAACAGGCGGCACATGCCGTAGGCATGGTTCCAGAAACCTCATTGCCGAACAGATGGCCCCACAACGCCATCCTCGAGAGAGATGTTCGAGAGGAAAAGGAATGTTGTCGCACTATTCACCTCCAATCTGGTCTTCCCTATGAGTATCACACATATAGCTATCCATATGCTTGCCTCTCAATGTCATTCGATAAGCCTTCAATAGCTGACCCCGACAAAACCCAATGGGAGTCGCTTACTAGGAATAAGTTCGATGGCATGAGGTTATGTTTTGGTCAGTTAGTGTATTACCGTAGGAAGTCACCCACCAAAAGGACTTTGGAGCCCAATATGTCACCTGGTCTATTTTTGGGTTGGAGGATTGATCCCGGTTTCCGATATAGAAATATCTTAAGGGTGTTAGATTACCAAGAGTATCGCATTAGAGGTGGGAATTCAGCCGTTGATGTTCCAGAAGCAGAAATCTTTGTCCCTGAAGGTGATCCTGTTTTTCCAGTAGGTTTTTCACGCCACCAAGCTCTCATCAGGGGGGATAACCCAGATGATCTTAAGGTTCCTGAATATGCCTTAAAGGATGTGCCCTTCCCCAAGGAGGGCGGGATAGCCTCACCCTCTACACCAGGCCTCAAAAGTCGTTCTGTTTATATAACCGTAGACCGTATCCTTAAGTGGAAAGAGACCCCTGGTTGCAAAGGCTGCACTGGCCATTCGCGCTTGCACACTGATGAGTGCAGAGCCCGCTTCTCAATGTTGGTTGAAAAAGAAAAAGAAGCTGAAAAAGAAAAGAAAGCTCCACCACCCGAAAGTGAAACTGAAGCAGAAGACAAGGATGATGAAGCCCATGGCATCATCTTCCAGGGTGAGGATTTGCCTGACCTTTCCGTAGAGGATATACCATCACACCTTTCCGCTGAAGACAGGGCACAGGTTGAGGAAATCTTCATAAGAGGTGAGCTACCAGGGTCATCCGAACCCAGCGCTCCAGCCGAGCCTGCTGTTTCTGTTTCTGGTGTAGCTATTCTCCCACAAGTTGCCAATCGATGTTCCGACCTATGTCAAAAGTCGCTGCCTGTTTTTGGTTGCCCCGCTATAGGTAAGCCAACTAACCGCGATAATCGTAGGAGCCGGAAAGCTGCCAAGAAAGCTTCCAGACCCAATGCCAAGTCAACCATGTTTGAATTTGCTTGTTCTGAGGACTCCCAGATGGGTTTTACTCACCAAGAATATGGCATTAATCATGTTAGACTTTGTAAGAATAGGATAGACCTGGGAGATGAGTCACAATGTGAGCAACTAGACTATCAGATAGATGAAGCCGCTAAGGTTGCACCTCCACATATGTGGGCCTCTATCCCTTGCACATCCGGATCTCCTTGGCAGTACATCAATAGGAAGAGGGGTGGTGCCGCATTCATTAGGAAGCTTGCCCACCAGGTCAAAGAGTCCAAACGGTTGTTTAAGAGTTTTTCCAAACGCGCTGAAAGGGTTCTCAATCATGGTGGTACTGTAACGTTTGAATGGCCAAGACCTTGCTCTGGCTGGAAAAGGCCTGACGTTGTAGCATTCTTTGAGAAGCATCCCCAGTTTATGACCGTTGGTTTTGAAGGGTGTACCGTAGGTTTAACCGACAGAAATGGTTATCCCATCAAAAAGCCATGGAAACTCAAGACCACTTCTCCCCGAATTGTAGAGGCGTTTCAAGATATGCGGTGCCGATGCCAGCAACCTCATTCCAGATGTGAGGGAGCTGAGACCACTCGCTCCGCAATGTATCCGCCCCAAATGACTAGTTTAATTGCGCAAGCTTTGTATCCCTCAAAATGTGCCCAGCAGTCCGTTCCTGCTATGCCTTGCCAACCGGCAACTAGCGAGCCTCAACCCCATAGGGAAATTGAGCAGCACCTTAAGCACATATCCCCATTAGCTGGTTTTGAAGATTTAGCCCTAGCTGTTGAATCAGACCCCACCGCTAATAGGTTGGTTACAGAACTTCTTGACCATGAACAATTGATCGCCCAAGCCTTCCACCTGGAAGACCCTAAGGCGCCAACGCCTGAGATCAAAGCAATGGTCACTAAGCTCTTATCCCGTGCAGAGATGCTGTCCAATCCCAAGGCCCTTGAGGCAATTCGTGCCGAAGCCGACGGTTTGGTTAAGGCTGGTACTTGGGATCTTGGTTCGGTCCGCGAGAAGGAAGATGTACGCAAAGAAGCTAAGGCTTCGGGTGTGTCAGTGCACTTTGGTCAGCTCATGACCATCGCGTCCATTAAATTCTACGAGCTTGCAGACCACCTTCACAAAATGAAGGGGCGCATTGTGTACAGAGGAGACTGCGCAAAGGACGAACATGGTGCAGCCGCGGTTTACCAAGAACTCGGCGCAAATCCCACCTCCGTCCAAGGGCTAAACGCCTGCCTGGCGTATGGGTCGCTGCCGGGTAACCGCGCGACGGCTGCAGATGCAGTCAAAGCTTACGTCCAAGCACTGTTATCTTCCCAAATACAAAACCTGGATTGAGCTTCCCCCGGAGCTCCGCCCTAAGTATTGGAAACAACAGTTTGTTAAGCCCGTAGTCCTCTTAATTAAAGCCTTATACGGTCATCCTGATGCCGGAGGCCTGTGGGAACAACACCTGAAAGTCATCATCAAGAACCTTGGTGGACAGGAAGTTCTAGAATACCCAGGGAATTTCTACTTTCCAGATACAAAGTTACTTTTGTCAACTTATGTAGACGATTTAACTCTAGCTGGCCCCGCTGACCAGCATGATGCATTCTGGAGTAAGTTAACTTCTGTGGTAGATATCGAACCCCCAGAGCCCATCTATAGGATTCTTGGACGCAACCATGTTGTTACCCCACTATCCAAGACCGAAGGTCATGAAAAATGTGCAGCCTTCCAAGCCCAAGATGGCATGGTTTTTGATATGGCAGACTACGCTCAGCAGACCGTAGATTTGTATAAATCAATAACTGGTGTCACCAAACTCAAGCATGCCGCCACGCCATTTCCACCTGAGGGATCCATCACCATTGAAGATGATGAAACTAAAGGGGAACTAGCTCCAAATGCATGTAAGATTTTGATGAAAGCCCTTTGGTTAGGTAGACTTGCACGTCCCGATATCATCAAGCCTATCAATGATCTGGCCACAAAGGTCCAGTCGTGGTCCCGGGGGGATGATAAGAAGGTCCTAAGATTAATCCAGTATATAGCCTCAACACCACACTACAGGTTAGTAGGTACCATTCAGGACAAGCCTGAAGACCTAGAGCTCAGACTGTTTGTCGATGCCGACTTCGCCGGCGACAGATCAACTGCACGCTCAACCTCCGGTGGCTTCTTGGTTTTAACTGGCCCTAGTTCCTTCTTCCCACTTGCATGGATTAGCAAGCGCCAAACATCCACTTCCAGATCGACCACGGAAAGCGAGGTTGTTAGTTTAGCCAATTCGCTTTATCAACAAGGCTTGCCTGCCTTACAGTTATGGGAGCTGTTGCTTGCACGCTGCGTAACCCTTAAGGTCCACGAAGATAACCAAGCAACAATCCTAGTTGTGAAGAAAGGATATAGTCCCAAGCTTCGCCATATAACTAGAACACACAAAGTTAATTTGTCTTGCCTGTCCGAAGTCTTCAGAGATGACTCTGCTGAGATAGAGTACACCCACACTGATGACCAGGCGGCAGACATATTCACTAAGGCATTGCCTCCACACAAGTGGGCAGCAGCACTAATCCTTCTAGGAATACGTACTGACCTTCCCTTAGACCTTAAGTCCAAAGCATAGGTCGCTGTGAACGTCCGTTCACGCGACAGTAGTGCCGAGGATACTGCCAATGCGCAGTACGTGTGGAACAGGCGAGGGGGGAGTTGAAATATACCGACCCCTGAGCCCCACTATGTACAGCATAGGTAGTAGGTCTTATGTAGAGCATTGCCATAGCTATGAGTCCAACCGTAGTTCAATTTAGATACATCCGAAGTATGTACAGTATAAGCACCACTTACCTAGAAGCGTTAGGTAAGTAGAGGGTTGTAGGTAGAGGTAGGCTCCCCTTTTCCCCTAACCCAAACAACTACCTGGGTCAGGGGATTAACTCGTAGCGTTGCCGACCCTATGGCTCAAGTGCCCCGCGCAAAAGGGGGCATTTGGTTCTTGTTTGTATGCAGGGTTTGGCGGATTGGTTCCCCACCTTTTGGGTTTCTGGTTCGACCCCCTGTTTCACTATAATATGTTACAATGTGATATGTGTAGGTGTGTTGAAGTGATTTCAAATTATTTTTATGGCAAACACACAGTGCATTGCTGAATTGTATTGATGTAATTTGATTTCCATTGTTTTATATTGGTCTACTACGACGATTTTGTTGAAGTGGTGGAACCTCTACATGTTCGGACAGATCTTTAGTTTGCTGGGTACAAGTCGTCCCAACGTTTCTTGCGCGAAAGAACAACTTTTCCCTGTGATCTCAACCTACGATGCTAGAAGGCAACCATGCCACAGTGGGGGATTCATGCAACACATTCTTGCGCCTGGAAGCAAAAAATCATGCAGATCGTGGACATTTTGTAGAAAAAACGATCGTGATTTAATACTAAACAATCCCCTCGAATAGATTTATATCATTGTATATACATATGTATAAATATCATAATATGATCATAATATGATGTCATAGCCTAAACGATGATAAACTAAAGTTCTTCACTTAAAATCGTCAAAAAAACACATCGCAGAGCCAGGCACGTTTCCGGTGGTGGCCTTTGCACATCCGGAGGCCTTGCTGTCTCTTCAAAGCTGCTTGGAGGCAAGATCATCGCTGTTCAGCGGTGCGAATTTCTTTTGGAGACGGTTCATCACCTCTTAATCTGGGTGTGTATATATATATATACATATATATATATATATACATATATATATATATGGGGTGTCATAATAGGAATTAATATGCTTGAATGGGATTTGATTGGGATCTACCCTCTGGTAAACGTTTACAAAAAACTATGGAAAGATCCACCATTTGTTCATAGGAAAATTCACTAGTTCTATGGTGATTTTCCATAGTTATGTTAAATTACCAGAGGGAAAATGGAGGTTGCTATAATCTTATGAATCTAAGGAAATGCAACCCAAAAAAAACCTTTAGATCCGTTGATTCTAATGCATTGGGGTCATATCTATAATCTTATTCTAAATCCAACAGTTGCACAACCTATACGGGTTGCTATATTTTTTATCATAGATGATTTTCCCATTAAAACATTATTCAAACACTGCACCATTTAAAACCACAGGGTTCCTACCTGAGGTTTTGCTCGCTTGGCTTCGTTGCCATTTCTCTCAAGCAGGGCGCGGTCAGGCGGGGGATCGGTTCCTGTGGATTGCGCTCCATGGAGGGACAATCATCTCGAAATGATAGGGGTTGATCATCAACCATAAAATGTGAGGCCCCCAAGATATGGGGATGGGTCAAAACCTATAGTATTACCATGTTTTGGGGGAATAAACATCCATAAACCAACTTAGGGTACCATCCGGGTACCAGGGTTTTGACTCATAGCCATATCTAAGTTGGTTTATAACTCCAATTTCACTATGGTTTATGGTACTTATAACTATAGTTACTGGGGCGAATCTAAACCAACCTTCACATCACTGGGGGGCCTCACTTTGTAGGGATTATGTGCTGGTTGGTGCTGGAATATTACGTGTTTAATGTTCCCACTATAGAATAACAATATAGATCCATATAGTACGGTACTATTCGAAGGAAGTTTAGAAGCTATACTTCCGACAATATGGACAGTTGAAAAGCAGAGGTGAGAAGAGTCAGAAGAGAAAAGATCAGAAGAAAGAAGATGTAGATGCGCGAAAAGATAGGAAAGTCGCGATTCACTGTGTTTTTCCAATGATTTGTGGCTCCGGAGGGTCGAAAAGTAGGCTCGCTAAAGCGGCGGTTGCGGAGCCAGCTGGCCAGATGAGAGATGAAAAAGTGCACGCCGTTGTGGCGCGAAGCACATTTCCAAGTGAAAATGTACAAAACACTAGAGGAGCGGACCACTTTTGGAAGTTGCGATGTCGAAAAAGTGCACACCGTTGTGGCGCGAAGCAGATTTCCAAGTCAAAATGTACAAAACACACCACGTTCGGACCACTTTTGGAAGTTGAGATGTTGAAAAAATGCACGCCGTTGTGGCGCGAAGCACATTTTGAAGTCAAAATGTACAAAACACACCAATGTCGGACCACTTTTGGAAGTTCCGATGTCGAAAAAGTGCACGCCGTTGTGGCGCGAAGCACATTTCGAAGTCAAAAGTGTAAAAAACTGAGGGTTTTGAGCCTTTTTTGACGTGAAGATGTCGAAAAAGTAGACACTGATTAACTTAACTAACTTGACTAACTTAACTAACTTCACTAACTTAACTACCCTAACTTCGACGACAACAGCAACAGCAACAACAACAACAACACCAACCACAACAACTACAACTACAACTACAACTACAACAACTACACAACAACTACAACTACAACTAGAACTACAACTACTACAACTAGCTACAACAACAACAACAACAACAACAGCAACAACAACAACAACAGCAACAACAACAACAACAACTACACTACAACTACACTACTACAACTACACAACAACTACACTACACAACAACTACAACAACAACAACAACAACTACTACTACTAACTACACTACACAACAACTACAACCACACAACAACTACAACTACAACAACAACTACAACTACAACTACAAAACAACTACAACTGCTACAACTGACTGCAACTACACTACACTAATTACATTACACCACAACTACAACTCCTCTACGCTACAACTACAACTACAGTTACAGTACATCACACTACATCCAGCAGTTGTGGGTGAGGTGACCACTGCAACCATTGCAACCATTCCAACCATTCCAGCAAACACAACTCCAACCACCTTTCGGTCAATCAGTGGCTTCGCTCTGCCATCCCTGATTCACAACAACCAACTTCTCCTATAGGTTTCCTATTTTTGAAACTTCCGCCACCACCTTGTGCGGTACTACTGGAATACTGATTGGTGGTTCATGGCTTTTATTTTTCCATTTAGTTGGGAATGTCATGATCCCAACTGACGAACTCATATTTTTCAGAGGGGTTGAAACCGAAACCACCAACCAGCTGTGGTATTTCATGGGGATTTTTGACGGCATTTCAAGAGGATGTTTACCCTCAACCATGGGAGATTCACCATCAATGGCGACTTACCATCATCTTTTCTTCGGAAAAGGGGAGATATGGGTGGTTGATGATGAAGCATATGGATTGTAGATGGATTATGTGGCATTTCATGGGGATGTAAAAACCATCAACAATAGGGAGGGATCATGGAGGTGTTAACGTGGGAAAATGGTCCATGGGGAATGGTTTATTGCCACGTTTGATTACCGGGTACAGGGTGAGGCCCCCGTTCACGATGGCTAAGTTGACATAACTTGGTTGACTGTTGGGTTGATTAGAGGTTTTTTTGTTGCGGTTCGTAGTCTTCATGAGGTGAATCTAAACTAACGAATCTAACAGGGGGGCCTCACTTTGCATGGATATAGTACTTCCCAAAGAAATTGAATTTAAGTGAAACCCCCTATATAAAAGCCCAATAAAATAGTGATGATTGACGATTTTTTTTTTTGGAGTTACAAAAACATGAACCCAAACCTCGGTGATAGATTTTTCGAGCGTGGCAAGGCCCTTGAAGTAGCTGACAAAAAGTCAGGTGTCCTTTTCCCAGCCGAGTACTCAATAGTCTAATCCAACAAGGGATTGAAATGAGATAGAATTGCCACATGTTGGGTTTCTATGGCTCCCCAGTTGTAAGTTGGTTATAAGCCCCAGTAACTATAGTTATAAGTACCATAAACCATATGAATACCCTCTGGTAATTTAACATAGCTATTGGAAATTGCCATTTATAGTAGATTTTCCCATTAAAAATGGTGATTTTCAATAGCTGTTAGTTTACCAGAGGGTAGAATCGCCACATGCTGGGTTTCTATGGCTTTGTTTGGGGTTTTCGGCGACGACCAGAGTGACTGTTTGTGACCTGTTTGTGACCTCGAAGGACACTGTTTCAACCGCCTGGCACCAGGCAGTTTGTTACCTGCAACTGATTTTGTTCACCTGGACCCCACCATGCCTTTGCAGAGCTTTTCCAGGTGGGGGGTGGGCGGAGCGAGCGGGATCTGTACAGGGTACCGCCAGACGATTTTTCGAAGTTGAGGCACGTTTAACTTGCTTAGCTATGGTTTATGCCAACAAAATAACTATCTGATTGGTGGTTTGGAACATGTTTTTTCCATATATTGGGAATAATACTCCCAACTGACTAATATTTTTCAGAGGGGTTGAAACCACCAACCAGTGGAAAATAGATCCGATTTTCAGTCAGACCCAAATTTTAAATATCATTTTGGTGGCTCTGTGTTTCACAAATGTCCCCGCTCAAAATGAACACATATTCATGATGAATCCCGCATTTTTTTGAATGGCAACTACCCTTTGGTAATTCAACATAGCTATTTAACAAAATCACAATGTTGAATACTGAAATCATCTATGAATGGTAATTTTTCATACCGTTGAATTACCAGGGCACTCTAACACTCATTAGTATAACATCCCAGTCATATTAACCCTAACATCCCCCATGATATCCCAATTATCACAACATTTTCCCAACTGCTTTTGAACCTCCCAGCCGCCATTGCAGGCCAGATCCCTCTGCCTCTGCTCCAGACCTCGCGCACTTCGGCCTTTCGCCCTCCCTGCGCGGCGTGGCATAGCTAAGTTTTTTACTGCTGGCAACAGGCGCGACGGTAGAGCTTCATCTCACCCGTTGCTGGTTGGATACTTGGAGGATCACCAAAAACGATTCGTAACTGGTGTTTCTGGAGCCAGAAATCTGGGTAAATTATAACGACCTCACTGTTCTCCCTCACTGGAAATCATAGTTAGGATACGGGGAATCATCCCAAAATGGCCGCAAGATTCAGGTTAGTGAAATATTATAATTTACCCAGATAAATGGGATAATCCACGACATGGGGATTTACTCACCAGGGTAGAAGTTATAGTTTGGACAACCATGATTCATGCGGACTGCAACATCATGAGCAAATGTCTTGGAAAATGCGGAAATTGCCGGGTTCACAGCAATGTAGATGGAGGTTTTATTAGCATTCATAGATGTTTCTGGTAAAAGTTTGTCGCGACTCTTGATAAGTAAGGGAAACCATCCCAAAATGTTCTACTTATATAAAAAGCAGGAAGTGCAAATAGTTGCCCCGATTCTTGATAGGATAAACTTTTGTTTTGGAGGGAAAATCCATGAAAAAATCACCTTTGAGTGAGTTGTTCACATGGGCCATGCCCCAACATCCTTGGTACTTTAGAGTTACAGTTACGACATATATTGATCCCACGAAAAATGTTTTTTTAAGCATCAATGATGGCCCGTTGAAAGTCCGGTTTTTGGTGGGATATATAAGCCTGGAAAACAGCAATTTCATGTGAGTCAGTCTCGATATTTCGTTGGCTTTGGTGGAGAAAGGTCTAAGTCTATATTTTGGGGAAAAAAAACTGAGAAGGTAAAGTGGTACAGAAACAAATCCTCAAGCTTGGGTGAAGTGTGGTTTTTCGTTGCTTACAAGGTGGTGCCCCCAGTTATGTTTCTTACTTTGTGCCCATCTAACTAGTTGTCTGCCATAGATCCAACAGTTAGCCTAGTGAAATAAACCAAGTTGGCTAAGGATTGGGGTTACCATCTTGTTGGATACTGTTGAATAAATCATATTTATTTATATTCCCATTATATCCACATAATTTGCTGGTTATGGTCCCATTGATGATCATGTGTGCGTATTTTAGTTTGTTAAACCCCCCATGTTTGATGGTTAAATCCTCAATTTTTGCTGAAGTGTTCCTCCATTTAACCTATTTTAGATTCCCCAAAATTTGGGTCAATCCAAATGATCATCCAGATCTTACCATCCGGTAAACTAACATAGCTATGGAAAATCAGCCTTTTAATAGCTAAATCATCTATAAATGGTCCATTTTCCATAGCTATGTTAGATGGTATTGGTCAATCCAAATGATCATCCACATCTTATCCCCATTTTCAGCATTGCTCCCATCCATTTTAAGTAAATCATAGCCAGAAAATAAGGAGAAACTCATAATTTTACCCCTTAATCTATTCAATTCCCCCCCCTTGCATCTGGGGTGTTGGGAGCAACCGTGATTTTGGGATGCCGCCAGGGTTGATTTGTGTTGGCTCCGTTTCCTCCTCGTTTCTGATGGAAGTTGCGCACCTGGATTTTTCATCGCCAGCGCCCTGGCTGCCCGGAGGTGGGGGCGAATGGAGGTGGAACAAAACCTCTTGGTGAATGGTGTTGTTCGGATTTGATCGTGATTTCATGGTGATGTTATAGTTTTAATGGTGATTTTATGATGATTTCATGGGGATATTTCGTGAATGGGATATATGACCAATTTGCTATGATATCAGTAGTGTCTATTCCTAGATTTGCTGATGAATTTGTGATTTGCCCAATGGGAGATTCACGACGACTGCGGATTTTTTTTTGGGGATTTGGGGCGGGGAAAGTCGGAAAATCCCTGATTTTACACCCAAGTGCAGAAAAAAATCCTCAAAATCCTCCTGGTTTTCCCCGGCATCCAATGACTCATCGCCATAAATTTGCTTGAAAAACGGCTGGAAAAACTCCTGGGGTTGTCTGAAATCGGTACCCCCCCGACGACGTGGCCATCAACCATGGGGAAAGTTACAGCAAGACCTCCAGAAAACAGGAACCCACCGGACACCGGTCCGATTTCAATAGTTAACACTAATTTGAGCTATATGACAAATACCTGAGTTGAATGGTTATGAAAGCGGGAATCATACCACCTGGGTTATTGGGGATTGTGAACGAACCCATAGTAGGGAAACCGTTCTCACCGAAGTATTTTGTGAGATGGTAAAAACATTGTATTTTCAAACCGCTCATTTCTTGGCCACAAATGCGGAACAATGGCGCAAAATACTAGCCACTCAAAACACACATGACGTGTGTTTCACATCAGCCATGATACCTTGAGGCAAGTCAATTCCTCCATATTTCTAGGTGATTTAATGGGAGAATAGGGATTTCATATCCCTATTGTTGATGATTTACCCCTATTAAATCCTATTAATATCATATTCATATCCTACTATATAATTATACATGAACCTGTTATTATACCATTCAAACCCGTTAATATCCCTATTGCTATCCCTATGATGAACCGATCAAATCCAATTGATATCCCCATTGTTATCCCCATGATTATCCTGTCAAATCCCATGAAAATATCATATTTCCCTACGTAGTGTTGGCGCATTATATATAATCATATGAATATCTCCATTGTCATCCCTATTAGTAGTCCATTAAATGCTATTAATATCCCTATCGTTGATTGTCAATTCATATATTTAGTCGTTGAATCCGATTGTTTTTCTGTCTAATGGTTAAACCCAATTATTATCTCCAGATTATCTCTATAAAATAAATACTTTCAATATCCCTATTGTAGATGCTTAACTCCCATTACTATCCCATTAAAACAATCCATCAATTAAACAGGTGAAAGCCTTTCTCAAACAATCCAACAAGATCCCTGTTGTTTAATTGTTACCCTCTGGTGAACTAACATTTTGCTATGGAAAATCACCATGCTATTAATGGGAAAATCCACTATTTCTATGGTTTCTATGGCCATTTTCAATAGCTTTTTGTAGCTTTACCAGGCCGGGTAATTGTTAAATCCTATGATGAAATGCCCAGTTTCAGCACCCAAGGTACGTAGCCCCATTTGCTCGGACGTGTCGCCTTTCGCCTCTGACTTCGCTCACTCGGACTTGGCCTCGTCGTCGCGGCAGCCGGCCCAGATGGCTTCACTGTTGCCGGTGCTGGGGAGGCACGGGGGGAGCGTTGAACTTTGAACGATGCAAATTGGTATAAGGTGAGGCCCCCCATGTTATGTTTGGTGGTTATGAACCCATGAACGAAACATAGTTGTTATAGTTATCAACTTAGATGTGTGTAGCAGAAACCGCAACCAACATAAACAGGAAACCATAGTTATTATAAACCATAGTTATTGCAGTTATGTAGCTCCCAACTTAACTATCGTAAATGCGGGCCTTACCCTGGCCTCACCTTGCAAAAACTTGAACTGAAGGAGCTGTTCGGAGCAAGGGGTATTCATATTCCCTATTTTGTATGGAGAGTCAAGGATCTACGAATTGAGTTTCCTAACTATATTAAAGTAGTACCGCCCCCCGAAAAAATTGAACTCAGCCATTGTATGGTCCAGGGCAGTGTTTGATGTTCGGGGAATGGGGTTGGGTTAGTCTTGCTCTACTTTTTTGTCATTTCGTTGGAGATCAGTACTGACCTAGCTAGCTAAAAAACATGAAGCCAAGCAAATGGGATAAAAGGCTAGATATGGATTCCGATCCCACATGAAAATCATGAAATTTGCGAGTTAACCAGCATGGTTCACGATCAGATGTGGGGATTTAGTTTTTAAGCATTCAAACAGTTGGATATGTATAGTGATAGTACAGTGATGTGACCCCCCAAAATCTAAAGTGCTGGGTGCCACCAAATGTGGGCGGTTAAAATGATAGCTTGATAGTTCACACGCCAGGGCCAACAACCAAGGAGCATATATTGCAAGGGGATTCAGAATGATGCTAGTGGTTTATTTAAATACATGGTTAATAGTGTTGGTATATTGTTGGTTTATTGTTGGTTCACTACAGTTCAATACATTTCATGGTTTATTGTTGGGTTAATGATGAGGTAAATGTAGTGAACCCAACAATCAACCAACCCCCTCCAGGAAATCACTGGGATTTCCACCATCCCCAAATCGGAGCTTCATTGCATTGAATCATTGGGTAACCAGCATTTATTCCTGCAGTGTTTGCACCAGGCTAGGGATATATGCACCACAGCGTGGAATCACTTCATAGTCAAGGCGTATCCTCAATATCAATGGATTGGTTTAAGGGAAAATCTACAGGAAACCATAGATGTTCCCAGTAAATATGGGGTTTTCAAATTGCCCCGTAAACCAATCCATTGAAAATATCGTTTGCTTGTCATTTACCTAAACTAGGATCATTTGTTGAACCTTTGGCTGGTTGGTGGTTTGGAACATTTGGTTGATTTTTCCATTCAGTTGGGAATGTCATCATCCCAATTGACTTTCACTCCATCATTTTTCAAGATGGTGAAATTGCACCACCAAGCCAGGTTATTATTAACATGTATTAACCATCATCAACCATATAATAAGCATATATTAACCAGTATTAACAGTATATTAACCCAGTTGAGGTCGCAAACCGATTCTTCTTCGTCAGCGCTGTCTTTGGCGCACTTTGACTTCACGTCGCTTCTGCAGAATCCTGGCCGGATGGGCTCGGTGCTGCCCCTTGGCCGCAACAGCTGGGAACACATCTACTTTCTGGTTGGTTAATAATGGTTAATCTATGGTTAATAATGGTTAATAGTGGTTAATAAGTGGAATAACAATATATTTGGTTGGTGGTGACTGGAACATGGCTTTTATTTTCCCCAATAGTTGGGATGATGATCCAATCTGACTAATATATTTTTTTCAGAAGGGTTCAAAGCACCAACCAGCTTTCAACTTGTTGTCAATCTTAGGGTCAGTAATTCTGACCCGGATGGAATTTGACTGGGAAACATGGCACGTTGACAAATATGCTGGCTGCTGGCAACACGATCCAATGCCCAGGGTTCAATATGTCGGATCCAATGTATCGAACCATCATCAATCAGTAATGGAATTCCTAGTGTATAACCAACCAGTGATAATCACTAATTGTGAAGATGTACATGATTCCACACCAGCTCCATGAACCACCATGTATCTATCTGTAACATATGGGCCCAATCCCAATACAGGCGCCTTGAGCTAAGTGGGAAAACCATGTGCCATGTTGCGTTGTGGATCGTTCACACGTTCCACTTCTTCAAACTGGTAGCGGGAGCGTTTGCAACCTCCCTGCAAAACTTCGACTACACACTGGTTGCCAAGGTGAAAGACTGGAAAGCCCCTACACCTATGGCGCTGGACAACCTGAAGTATGGAAACTTCAGACCTACGACGGTGGTGCCTGAGGCGAGGAGTCTGCCGGGCTATGGAGGACAAGTAGAGGAGTGGGCCAACTATAAGTTCCAGGTGCAGGCCATCGAGATGAAGGAGTCACAGATGAGTGAAGCTGAGAGGAAGAAGCTTGGAGGACTGGCTTTGAGGCTGACAGAGAGGCTCCAAGGGCCGGCTTTGCAGATCGCAAAGACCTTGGGGATCGAGGAGTTGGCTAAGCCTGATGGAGTCACCAAGCTGATGAATGCCCTGGAGAGAGACCTACTACCACTACGCCGACAAGCCGCAGTGGAGCTCTATCAAGCCGGATCTATGCCTGGCTTGCTGAGCCGACAGAACGCCGAGCCGATGGCATCATATGTGCTGAGAAGGGAAGCTTGGTGGAACCAGTTGACCGAGCTTGACAAGGAGGTCAAGTGCAGCCAAGCGATCTTAGGAGAGCAGATGCTGACACAGAGTGGACTCACGTCCATGGAGCAGCAACTGGTGAGATCGGTGATGAGCAATGATCTCAGCGACCTCAAGAAGTTGGCGGCAACGCTGAGAGATCAATTCGGAGCGGTACATGACAGGGAGAAGAGGAAAGGCAAAGGAGATCACAAAGGCCGATGGGGCTGGGGACAACGAAGTTCCTACATGGCGGAGTCCTACATGGCTGAGGATGAGAACCCTGTTGTGACCGACGAGACCCCTGAGAATGCCGAGTATGATGAGGAGATCTACGACGAGAACTATGATGAGATGCCAGAAGGACCTGAGGGGACACAGCTGGAAGAGGACATCGTGGCATGGTACGCAGACCAAGGTATTCATGCACAGACGTGCTCAGCTGAGGACTTGGAGCTGATCTACGACACTGTGGAGCACGAGACAGCTGCGTTCTACTCGAGGCAACAGGCAGCTCATCGAGGCTACTCAGTTCCTGCGAGTAACAGCCTGTACCAGTCCAACAACAACCAGACACCACAGGAGAGGCAGGCCAAGGTTTTGGCTGCGAAGCAGAGGACGAGGTGCAGAGCTTGTGGACAGCAGGGACACTGGCAACGAGACTGGATCTGCCCGAAGAGAAAAGGAGGATTCAAAGGCAAAGGCAAGAACAAGGACAAGGGCAAGGTTCAGAGCAAGGGGAAGCATGATGGCAAATCATCGCCGAGCTCAACGAGATCGACATCGGGATCACCAAGCAAGCCCAGGGTTGTCTACTTCTCAGTGAGAGACAGCCACCAGGAAGAACCCTTTGCGGGGATGGTTCATCGCTATGAGCCTTCCGGTCCAGGGAACCCAGGATTGGATGATGTAGATCAGAGAAGACTTGAGGACGAGGTGCGAAGGCTGATGACCTTGCCATCAGAGAGGTTGGAGCAGGAGTTCCAACAGGAGCTACACTACATGCCACCACAGAGCAAGGCAGCAGCACGACCACCTTCAGGAAGTCTGGTTCCTGATCTGATGATGCAGATGCATCACCCCAAGTCGCCTGGCTTCTACGTGCATCAGGCGAGAGGATCGACTGAGGAGACTATGGGATTCTCAGCTGGCGAAGTGCCAATTCCAGAGACGCCTAGAGGAGACAGCGGTTGCCCACATGAGAACACGACAAGAAGAGGATCGAATGCCTACATAGACATGCTGACCTGCAAGGACTGTGGACTGGTGATGCACAAGGAGAAGAAGTCACCAGTGACCAAGGACATCAGCATGAGGCAGATTGATCCGCAGGTGTGTCAACACCATGATGTGTCTTGGAAAGGATCCAACGGGTACCAATGGGTTTGGACATGCCCGGACTGTGGATGCAGCGACAAGGTCAAGAGGAATCCAGGAGATGAGAGGCCGATTCCTGCAGCAGGAGTTCCATCATCCACCATGAGATCTACCACCAGGACACTACCGAAGGCAACTACACCTATGTCGTCTCCACCAACGACGCCACTGAGGACCTCTATGTCGACAGTGCAGGATGCAGTGTTGTTCACATCTGAGGATGAGTGGACGACATGCCGAGATCTTTTGGATCGCATGGTTCGACTTCACATCAATGCCCACAACTCCATCACCAAGCAGGAGTTCATGCAGATTGTCAACGCTATTTCGCTTTGTTGTGCAGCACAACTTCATCGAGCTGTACCACTTCTACCTTCAGGACAAGGTTACGTGGGAACACCTGGAGGAGCATCCATTTCAACGGCCAGAAGTGAGAACAGAGATGAAGGTGATCGACTGTTTGACTTCGGCAAGTACAAGGGACGAAGCTTCAGATCGGTCTACGACAACGAACCTTCCTATGTGAACTGGACGTTGGACGAGATGCAGAAGGGCGAAGGCTACTGCAAGGGCATGAGAAGATGGCAGGAGTACATCCAACTGAGGAGAGCAGAAGAAGAGTCGAATCCACCGAGAACACCAACAGCCTACATGGTCGTCGATGTCGAGGAGATTGATGAGAATGACGATGTGGCAATGTGGGTCAACACAGAGGACGAGGAAGCGACCTACATGTTCCTTGACTCAGGTTGCAACCAGACCTGTCATGGGGAGCTGTGGATGAAGAGGTTCAGCAATATGACGAAACATCATCCACAATGGCTACATCGACAGACAACCGAGCTCAACGGCATCGGAGGACGATCGAGGACGCTGGGAGAAAGACTTCTCTATGTCATGCTGGAGAACAACAATGGAGAAGGAGTTCCAGGAGAAGTCACCAGCATGGAAATCGAGGGATCGAAAGCACCAATGCTTTTGAGCCTTCCTTCACAAGAGGCTCTTGGATTGGTCGTTGACTTCGAAGATTCGACCATCTACAGCAAGCTGTTGAACATGACCTTCAAGGCAGTTCGAGGCAAAAGGAATCGCCTTTTGGGCCTCAAGATCACCCCAGCCGAGTTCGCGGAGATGAATGTGGCACCGGTTGAAACCGTTGCACTGATGGCTGAGTCGAGTGAGGGCTCTGACAAGAAGCCACCATGGAGGACTTCGGATGAGGGAGATCAGAGAGGAGTGCCCAAGGCCAGAGCAGCACCCAGCGAGATGCTGACCAGAATTGCACCGGATGGACAACGATACACATCTGAGGTGCGAGTAGTTCCAACTCGAGCAGCATCATCTTCAGCAAGACCATCTGAGGAGAACACCGACAAGGAGGATGATGACGTGTGGGTTGAGGTCGAAGAAGAGGAGGCATCACAACCCGCTGGGACGACACAGAATGAGACATGGGATCGAGATGAAACAGATGACGCACCACTGGAGGAGCAGATCTTGGATGAGCCAGAGGAAGAAGGTCAGCCAGAAGGAGAACTATCTCCGAAGGAGAAGGATGTTTTCCGACCAGAAGATGAGGAGACTGACTGGTGGGACATCCAAGACAATGAGATCATCCGACACCATGTGCAGCCACGGACTATGCCGTTCTACCCAACAGGAAGTCGAATGGATTTGCCCGTCGACTTGATGAGGCTTGCTGGACGAAGAGTGACCTACAAGCTCTTCGAGGATGGGAACACGGAGACCGTGAATGACAACTGGAAGGATCGACTTCCAGGACAGTACGTCAAGGAGCGATCGGAGGCAACAACCTTTGAGAAGGCACCTCCTGGACTCCACGTTGTCCGGAGGATCACCTACAACATGGAGAATGGAGAAGAGATCGCTGACGAGACTGAGTATGACCTCATGCAGGAGGGACGAGAAGAAAGACTACTACCCAATGGAGTCACCTACATCAGGACGAGATTCCACGTCTTCGAGGACTTTGAGGACGAGAGCCCATGGATTGGAACCACTACGTTCCGACTCAAGCCCTTGGAGACGGAGTTGGCCGACTATGTCATGGACCCCAAGGACACCAAGCGCACCATGACCAAGGGCCAGCGGAAGCAGCTGGAACAGGAGGTTGAGAACTTGGAGGAGAAAGACATGGCGCTTTGGTCTGTCCTGACCAGGAGAGAAGCTTTCTTGCCCATGCGCTGGAAGATTGTCTTCGAGTTGTTCTGCGGATGTGCCTTGTTGACAAGGATGTTTCAAGCAGCTGGCTATGAAACCTGCACACCGCTGGACATGAACAACGGGTGGAATGTCTTCGACCCGAAGCATCGAAGATGGGCAGAGGACATGCTGGATCGTGAGAACCCGTACCTTCTCACTGTGGCATGGCCTTGTGGACCCTGGTCACCATGGCAGAGGATGGCAAAAGATCAGGAGATCGTTCAGGAGAAGCGGAAGAAATGGTTGCCGATCCTAGGATGGATCAAGAAGATGGTGAGGAAGCAACAGCAGAAAGGAGGAGTGACGATGGTCGAGAACCCATGGCCGTCAGAGGCTTGGAACACTCAGGAGATCATGTCACTATCTTCGCATCAATATGGACGAAGTGAGGAGGAGCAGTTCGAGGTCTTGAGGGTAGATGCATGCGCCTTTGGACTTCGGGACTATGACTCCAAGCTGTTGCACAAGAAACCCACAGGCATTGGGACAGACTCACCAGGCATCAAGACCATGATGAGAGGAATGACCTGCAGCGGAGATCATGAGCATGAACCGCTGGAGGGCAACAATTCGAGAGGAGCGAGAACGAGGCAAGCAGCAAAGTGGACTTCGAGGATGTGTAGAAGGATCATCCGAGGAGTTCAGATCGACTTGGAGAATGCAGTCTCAACAGCATTCGCAGGAGAGGCTATGCAAGAGGCAATGGAAGAGGAGCCACATGCGCTGGATGAGATCTATGGAGAAGAGGATCTACCTTCAGCAAAGCCGACAGCCAAGGAGGCAGAGGTCGATCTGGCAAGAGAGGAGGCGTTGGAAGATCAAGAACGACTTGAGGAGCCAGAGGCCGAGAAGATCAGAAGGAGGATGTGGACCAAGCTGAGCAGAAAGGAGAGGATTGGCATCAGAAGGTTGCATGTCATGACAAGTCATGCAACACGACCACAAATGCAAAGGATGCTGAGGTACTCCAATGCACCAGCCAATGTGGTGTCAGCAGTGACGTACTTCAAGTGTTCAGCTTGCGAGAGGCTTTCAGAAGGCCATCATCCCGCAGTTGTGAAAGCTCCAAATCCCTACACCTTTGCCGAGGATGTTGGATTGGACGTCTTTGAGGTCAAAGATGCAGAGGGAAACCGATACCAAGTTCTACATGCTGTATGTCATGGCACAACATTCCAAGCTGGAGAAGTGCTTGGCATCGCAGCTGGAGTTCCAAGCAGCCGCCTATGCTTGGACCTTTTCACTCGATTTTGGATGAGCTGGGCAGGAACACCGAAATCCATCACTGTGGACCGAGGCACTCACAACCGAGGAGTTTTCTTCTCAGAGCTTCAGAAGCTTGGAGTTGAGGTGAGGTCTGCAGCGACACAAGCCCCATTCCAGATCGGGAGGACAGAGAGACATGGAGGTATCCTGAAGCTCATGATCAACAAGGTCGTCATGGCCACGCAGGCTACAGGACAATCAGAGATGCAGCTTGTGCTCATGCAGTGCCTGGAGACCAAGAACCGTCAGGCAAACATTGGAGGATTCTCTCCGAGCCAATGGGTACTTGGCCGGAATCCACGAGCTGGAGGATGGACAGATGAGGACGAAGAGACAGTCGTGGTTCACGATGAGGATCCGCAATCCACGTTCAACAGGAGGAACGTGATGAGAGAGGCTGCAAGGATTGCCTGGGCAGAAGAAGACAGCAGGAGGAGAGTTCAGAAGGCATTGCTGAGGAAAGGTGGCGGAGAAGCTCAACAATTCCGACAAGGAGATCTGGTTGCTTTCATGAGGAGAAAGCAAGGAGCCGTCAAGTGGTATGGACCTGGACGAGTTCTGACACAGGAGGGCAAGAATGTCTGGATCATGCATGGAGGAGTTCCAATTCTCACTTCAGAGACCATGGTGAGGGCAGCAACTTCAGAGGAATATCTCACCAAGGAGCTCATTGGCGTGACCAAGGGCAAGAAGAGAGGCAGAGGACTACTCTACGAGGATCCAGCACAACACCATCAGTTGGGATCAACTGGACAGCCGTCCTATTTGGATCTCCGGAAGGTTGAGGACGATGAGGATGCAGCAGGAGCCGCACTACCCAGAGGAGGACTTGGCAACATTGCACCTACAGAACGAGGAGGTGATGAAGATGAGTCACCGAAGAGGATGAGAGCATTGATCAGAGAAGAGGAGAAGAAGCAAGAGGATGAGGCAAGATCAATTGCATCAAGGACATCACCACATGAAGTGCCTGTGCCAACAAGTCCGACCAACTGGGAGGCCAACAGTCCTGGCTACAGCCCAAGGACACCCGTGGAGGAGCAAGCAACTTCATCGACGAGGACGGTGCAGACACCATCTCTACCACAACCACCAACAGTTCTGACACCGCTGTCAAAAGCAATGGCAATTGCAGGAGGAAACCAACTTGATGTTGGAGCCAAGATGGCAAAATCAATGAGGACGCAGAGAGAGGAGACAAAGGAAGAGAGCGCAGCAGAGAGGACCATGAACAGACCACGTTCAAGGAGTCCGCCAGAAGCTTTGAAGAAGGAGTTCACAAGCTTCATGGCGAAGAGGTACAACAAGAAAGGAGGAGACCCCAAGAGCACTGGGGAGTTGCGCTATGAGAGAGAGACCAAGGAGATGCAACGACAGTTGGACATCACCAGAGGCAAGGAATGGACCAATTGGGTCAAGTACAAAGCGACCAGAGTTCCATCCAAGAAGGAGGTGGAGCAGATGCTCATGGCTGGCATCAAGCCCGTGCCAATGCGATGGGTTGACGTGGACAAGCATGCTCGACTACGAGTTGAAGGAGGACCAGAGGTGGAGCCGAAGTTGAAGAGCAGATTGGTACTTCGAGGAGATCTGGAAGAAGGAGACTTCAGAGTCGACTGCCCGACAGCCACGGCAACTGGAACACACCTGGTCATCAGCTTCGCAGCATGCACCAGGAGACGCTTGAGAGCAGGCGACATCAGTGCCGCCTTTCTCCAAGGAAGTCCTATCAACCGAGAGCTGCTGATGAAGGTTCCCAACACAGGAATTCCTGGTCCTGACGGACAAGGATACGCAGTCGAACCTGGCAGCTACCTTGTGGCTTTGATGTCAATCTATGGGAGCAAGGATGCACCACGAGGATTCTGGATAGCTTTGAGAGATGAGATGCAAGTCCAAGGACTACGTGAGGTGGAGCCAGCACTCTATGCACTGACAGGAGATCAGGGAGAACTACATGGACTGGCAGCAACACACGTGGACGACATCATCTGGACAGGAGATGAGACCATGGACAGTGTCATGGACAAGATCCAAGAACGTTTCACTTTTGGCAGCATCGAGGAGGAGAACTTCCGATTCTGTGGCAGGCGCATCGAGTCAAAGGATGACTACTATGAGGTCACTTGCCCAGAGCTGCTTAGCAAGGTGAAGCCGATTCACATTGAGGGACGCCGAGACCGAAGTCCTGCTGACCCAGCGAGTGCAGAGGAGCAATCGCAGATGAGGGCCGTCTTGGGAAGCATCGGCTACGTCGCCAGACTTTGCAGGCCAGAGCTTTCATACAGATGTTCGGCGCTTCAAGGGAAGCAAGCGCGACCTCAACATCAGGATCTTGTGAACACCAACAAGTTCTTGTCTGCAGCGCAGCGCACTACGGGCAATGGCTTGCGCTACGTCAAGAACAAGATCGACTTTCACAGTGCAGTGCTGCTATCTGTGACGGATGCGAGTTTTGGAGCCGAAGAACACACAGCTGAGGATGGAAGGAAGAGTGGCCATCGTTCCCAGGCCGGAAGATTTCTTCTGTTGGCAGACAGGATGCCGACACTCAGCACTCCAGCAAACGTGCATATCCTGGAGTGGCAGTCACATACGATTCGCCGAGTGTGTCGCTCAACTCTGCATGCCGAGGTGATGAGCAGCATCGGAGGGAGTGAAGCAGGGCAGTACGTCCGAGCACTACTCTACAACATGACCAACCCGAAGAAGACTGGACTACGTGAGCAGCTGGACTGGAAAGTGGCAGCGAGCGATTCTCGCATGATCCACTGGCTGACAGACTGCAGGTCCTATGTGGACACAATGTCATCAACTGGTCAAGGAGTGGTAGCCGACAAACGGTTGGCAATCGACCTCACTGCTTTGCGACAGGATCTATGGAGGGCTCCCGGTACAGAATGTGGAGAGCCGAATGTACAGGAATCCATCCCTTCGGATTGCACAGATCAACTTTGGTGGATCAGCACCAAAGACATGATCAGCGATGGTCTCACCAAGCACATGCTTTGGGATGCCATGACAAAGCTGTGCAGTACAGGTCAGTTCAATCTGACAACCGCGCCACGAAGGGCCATATGCAGTAGTGGTTCAGGACCTGTAAAGATAGATGGGTGTGAAGATGTACATGATTCCACACCAGCTCCATGAACCACCATGTATCTATCTGTAACATATGGGCCCAATCCCAATACAGGCGCCTTGAGCTAAGTGGGAAAACCATGTGCCATGTTGCGTTGTGGATCGTTCACACGTTCCACTTCTTCAAACTAATGAAATTTCTATAATTGGATAATGAATTGGAATATTCCTATTGGATAACCAACCAGTTATTATTGGAATTCCTATTGTATAGCCAACCAAGAATAATGAAATCACAAATGAACCAGTGATAATCAGTATTGAATTCCTATAATATATACCGAAGCTGGGAATCCCTACTAACCAAGCACTGCACGTGTCCTTCGAGAGGTACTTTCTGATCATCGGAAATTGGGGCCATGGATTTCCTGTCAAGCTCGAAATTGCTAGCAGGTAGACATATATATTTTTATTTTTGTTTATTTCTTGTATATCTGGCCAGCCAAGACTTGTTTTCTTTACATGGCGAATGGCCAACGGAACTTCACAAATCGCACTCCAAAGGGTCGATCTGCTGACCAAAAAGGGATGACTTCCGAGCGAGGTCTGTGTCTGACCTCGTCACATCGGAAGCATCGCAGCTTGGCGATTGGCGATTGGAAGCATGGCACAGCTGCCATGCTGGCATAGTACCAATAGTCATCCCATAGAAAACTATGGGGGTTGTGAAGTTGGGCCATTTGGGCTGATGGAAACTATGGCAGTATGACATAATCATAGCACCATCCCCACTTGGTCTGGATGTTTACTGGGCGCTGGGGTGAAAGACACCATGATCCGCGAAGCAGATGGTTGCCGTTCGAGAATCAAACGTGGCAATGGATGCAATGGAAAATCCATTAGAATCCTTTATAAATGGAAGTTTTAATGTGAAAATCATCTATATATAAGTGGACCCTTTTCCATAGCTATGTTAGTTTGCTGGAGAGTAAATGTCATTGTTTCTTGGTCCACTACCACTTTTCGAGTTTGAATGTCCTCCCATTTTGGAAAAAAACCTGAAATTCGCGAACTTTCTATGGTCACGGTAGCGAAATCCCTGCGTTCAAAGGGTACCCAGGTCATCCACTCACAGCCTCGCCAAAGTGGGCCCATCAATGGCCATCTGTGGCTTGCGACTCGGCAAGTCGGCTGATCTGGGTAGATCTGGGTACCCGGCCTGGTAAACGTTAACAAAAAACCATGGAAAATCACCATGTTTAATGGGTAAATCAACTATAAATGGCTTTTTAATGGGGAAATCAACTATTTCGACTGGGCCATGTTCAATAGCTTTTTGGTATGTTTACCAGACGGTATTTGAGCCCCCGATATATGTTTTTTAATCACAAACCAGCTAGATCACTTCAGACTGAACTTGGCTCAGATTTTCCGATGTTCAAATTCTGGCTGTTGCTGTCACGAAATCTCGAAATGTTGTCCACCCCAAGTTTGTTGATAGTTTCATGTATTTTATTCAGAGAGAGAGAGATAGAGGTTTGTGTATTCCATCCCTGCCCCGAATGATGATCCGAATGATGATCCAAGTTTTTCCTCAGGTTGCGTGCAGACTTTGCCTCCTCGCTACCTGTGTCAGTCCTTTGGTTCAAGCGATCACCAGTTGGGTGACGGGGAACATGTTTGTTGAATTCTACATGTAATTTTGTAGAAACTTGGAGAGACAAAGATGTTGGATAGTTACACATATACTTTTATACTCTATGTACATACCCAGATGCCCAAAGAAATGGCAGAACCCAGAAGAACATGGATTTATTACACTGAAGTTTAAGTAAATTGGTAGCTATTTAGGCATATTTAGGACTCATTTAGATGGATATTCTCATGGTTTTTCTCTCTGCTGATGTTTAATCCTCATACTCCCAAGATCTCACCTCTGCTCCATCTGAATCGATGTCCAGGCTGGGGATTTCTTTTTTTTTATGACAAGAAAAACGGAGGTGGAAACCAGGTTTCCTATGTTTTTCTATGTTTTTTATAGGTTGATGAATAGATCGAGCATGAAATATATGAAACATGTACTATGATTATTTATGATTCATATGATCATGGTCCAAGACCTGGACATGATCGATCACAAAACCAAAACCACCTTTTCAAGATTCAGGTGGTAAACTCATAAATAAACCATCCCCAATAGTGGAAATTATCTATGGTGGTTTCCCAAAAGCCATGGGGCTACCCAAAAGTTTTTTGTTCATGGAAAATCCCATCTAAAAATGTATGATCTGGGGGTACCCCCATGACTTCGGAAACCCCGGCCATATTTGTGGTTTCTTGATGGGATGGTTCTGTCCAAAAATTCACCCATCCCAAGCTGTGCAAAATTCACAAAACGGACCTCTGCAGGATGAAAAAATCAACCAATCACGCAAAACCAGCGATCAGAATCCCATCTAACTACTTCGTTGTAGCCATAAACCCAACAGTGAACCAATTTGTTCTTCAACCAACTTAGTGATTTCGCAGCTATCCTTTGGGGGCCTCACCTTGCAGGAACTATTTCACGATCTACCAAACGGGCTTCACAACTTTATCAACCAAAAATAACTTGGCTTCAGAATTCCCCCCTGGGTTTTTTCACATGTTTTTCCGCCACCTGAGAACCTCCAAACCCACCAAAATTGAACCATTAACCTCACAAAAAATGAAACCCAAAATTGGACCAGGACTTCAGCAGATCCGAGTCGTTTTCTTCACTTCGCAGCTTCGCTCGTCTGGAGCTGTCACTCTTTGCCTCGGACCTCGCGTCGCCGGGCTTGGCACCGTCGCCGCGGAGTGTGGTGCGGCCGGGATCAGCGCTGCTGGCTGTGGGAATGGCATGTGGCTCGGTGAAAAGGAAGGGCGGGTGAGGTAAGGCATCAAAAAATGGAGGATTTCTCTAGAGTTGATGAGATTTTGATGGGATTCCAGGTGATTTGAAGGGGATTTAGGGAAACCCTGAGGGAATTGAATGTGAGTTTAATCGGAATTTGATAAGATTTTGATGGGACTTTGTTGAAATCTTGGTGGGATTTAACTTTGATGGGGTCTTTGGAGGACAAATTGGCGGGATGGAAAGTGGTGGAAACGTGCTCCCAAGTCTATCCCTCATCTACCTCACGAATATAGGAGAATAGGCCACAAAGATATGGATTTTTAAGCACCCGCAACTGGAAACAACTGAAAAAAGTGCCTGGCCAAGTGCTATTGCATTTTTTTGGGGCGATG
Organism: Cladocopium goreaui; assembly: GCA_947184155.2. Classification (NCBI taxonomy): domain Eukaryota; class Dinophyceae; order Suessiales; family Symbiodiniaceae; genus Cladocopium; species Cladocopium goreaui. The sequence continues at coordinate 429,070 of CAMXCT020002946.1, forward strand.
TTTGTAGGTCTAGGTAGGAATGCAGAACATCCAAGGTTAGACATGTTTCAAGTACCCGAAGAAATGATATGTTCAGCCTCTTTCATAGGCTTTCGTGGCTCGCCACAATCAGAGATTGCTTGGTGGTCACCTTTGGGAACCAAAGTCCATCGTCGTCAGCATCCAGATTGTCCTTCATTTTTGGACAAATCGAAACGGCCCCATTTGGGCGGAAAAAAAATTGTCATCTTCCAAAAGCCTTTTGGGGAAGTTCCATTACTTGGGTGAGCTTGAAATGTGTAGTTTCCATAAGTAGCCTCTGGCAATTAGACAGGAAAATCTCCAAAATTATAGTTGATGTTCCCATTGAAATGTCCATTTCTAATGGATTTCCAGCCATGTTTGATGACAGAGAGGCTACAACTGTATGCACTGGGGTGGATGAAGGCCACCTCAAAGAGATGGTGCCGTACCATCAGCTACTGTAGTTTTGGTTGCTTGGATTGTAAATGGACATTCCACCCCTGCCAAAAATAATTATGGTATAATAGGCATTGATCATATTGATCCACAGCCATATGAGTTTTCCGAAATGCGATGAAATGCTGCAACTTGCTGAGGTATTGGTTCTTCCCCCTCGATTTTGGATGTGGTCAGCTTGGGGCTTCTGCTTCTCGGCCGCAAACCTCCCCTTTTGGGATAGTTGTAGCCTGACGGTCCATGATCCTTTCTGCTAGACAGTCATGACTCGTCTTGTATGTCAAGGTATGTCTGAAAACTGGTGTACATCCCCCAAATTTCTATTTTTTCGCAAAGAAAAGTGATTTTCTCAACCACCATGTTTTTTCTTTTGGATAAATATACGTCCCCCGAACCAAGGCTTCGCGTTTGTTCCGCTATGGGTTCCCAAAACTTTGTTTAGGTGTAGGCGATGCGATGAACTTACCCCCCCCCCATTCGAAAAAAAATGGAGGTTTCCATAGTCATTGGGTACCCCTTAAAATGAATGGTTTATTTCATGGAAAATCCCATGAAAATTGATGATTTTTTTGGGTAGCCCTATTTCACAAAACCCCATGAATGTTGAAACTATATCATGTCAACCCTGGATGGATGGATAACCCCAACCCTTTAGGCTGTTGAATTTGGAAGGTACCATTATAAAGAAAAGGTATCAAATCATGACTATTGGGGGAATAGCCCCCGAATTGTCATAAACCCATGGTTTAGCAAAATCCGGGGTTGACATTCGATGGTATTTCTAGGAAAATCCAAAATCCACTTCCCATAGGCTGTCAGGGATTGGATACGCAACCACAAGCTACGGATTGCCCTGGGGAATCCAATTCCTACAATGTGAGGCCCCCCGTTGTGATGTGAACGTTGGTTAACAAAAGCCCCAGTAACTAGTTCGTTATAAGTACCATAAACATCCATAAACCATAGTTATTGGAGTTATTTGCACAAACTTAGATATCTTGGGGGCCTCACATTGTAATATTACTTGATAGTGAAGGCACCATTCATAGCTTAATATAGTTTCCATTCTCAAATATTACGTGAGAATCTATCTATGATTAGTTCGAAAACTATTCTGGATACTAAAAATCCATGTTCATGTTCATCCTTACGAGTTTGATCAAAGTGAGACTCCAGGAATCCGTAACGGCTGCTGTCTGAAAATGTGATTTACCCCATAAATTTGCCATTGCAGCATGAGGAGAAACCATTGGATTTTTTGGATCCAAGCTGTTGATCATTCGAAAAACCCTCTGGCTACCCTGGTTCTTTCACACGGCTAAACTGGACCATAGAAATAGATCATAAACATGTTGATTTACCGATGTTTTTTTTTGGTCATTTTCTTGTGATTTTCCATTCCCAGGTTTTTGCTTCACAGCCTTGCCCACCCGGAGCTTTCGCCTGTCGCTTTGGACCTTGCGACTTCGGAGTTGTCGTCCTCGCTGAAAAGCTCTGCCTGCGTGGCGTTGGCGTTGTCAACATACGGTGCCTTGCTTTGAGTCGGGCTGGTTGATGGTGCCACGTTTGAGCACGGCGATAATGGGGATATGATATATACAGAAATATAGCCTCTAGAAATTTCACATAGCTATCGGAAAGCACCATGTTCAATAGCTAGATATGAGCGAATCATCCAATGGGCCATGTTCCATTGCCATGCGGTGACGGCCAAGAACAGCAGCTGTCAGCCGGTGAGAACAGGGCAACATGATTTTGATCCATCCAGCGGGTTCACGACATGTCACCACATGAAGCACATCGCAGCTTTTGGTTAATTCATTTGTTTTGTGTCCCTTCGCTCTTTGCTTTTTTGTTGCCATGGAGAATTCAGCAATCGCGCTTTTCTCTCTGAACGTCCTGCAGCTCCTCGACCCACGAGGACTGTGGCTTCTTCAGGCCACGTGAACTTTAAAGGGTCGAAAAGTTTTAAGTTAGACCAAAGCTTTAAAGTTAGTTTCAGAAACGTTTGGGTGTTTTGGTTGCACCACCAACCCTGCTTCAGGTTGCTTTAGGGCATCGGGCTCTTCGCGCACCTTTTCGCTTCGTGGCACGTCTTGGTTTTTACCACGTGCCACACCTAGCTGTGGCTTGGCGTTTTTGGTGATGCTTTGTTGTCTGGTTTTGTTATGGTTGGGGTGTTTTGTTTTTCGTCACAAGGAGATATGTATGGAATGCATCCTTGCATCCATTTGGAAGCATCTCAATTCTAAGACACACGTATGCAAAATCATTGGTGATGAAAATGTTTCCATAAGATGGTTCCTTTGTTTTTGGGGGTATTTCGGAATTTGGGACTAGGTCCTTTGTTTTAAAAATAGCGCTTCTGAGGTCAAGGTTTGCACCTTTTATGGTGCAACTTGGCTCGAGCAAGAGATGACCTGGGTGGAGTTAAGCAGAGAGTCACGGTTGGGATGCTACGACACCGCGGAAGCTCTTGTGCGACGCTTCCTTCGTGAAGGGCGCCGGTTTCAAATCCAATTGCTGCCGCGGCGCGTTGGCACCTTCCGGCAACTGCAGCTGCTGCGTGGGCGGCTGCAGACCCGTCAAGGTGAGTTTTGTTTCGAGCTCAGCCATGGGCGTGAAGTTTTGCTCCGCCCATAGCTGCAGCTAGCTGCACGGTGCATGGTGTTCCCCACAAGAGGGGATTCTTAAGACCGGTGGGGGACCGATGGAACAACTCCCCCATAAGCAGGGCAATTTTCCAGCACTTTTGCCGGCAAAATAGAGCTGGGGTGCGAAGGGTCTCGGGTGTAGGGACAGGTGTTAACGCTTGACGTGTGTTTCTAACTTGTAAGTTTAGGGAACAACAACTTTGGAACACCGGTTAAGGACAAAGGTTTTTCTTCTAAGTCCACGAAAAGGGGTGACTACATCAAATTTTCCACCAAAGGGGACGTAAGTAGAGAGAGGGTTTTACCAAGTTGTTTGCAGAAAGGGTTACGAAGTCAGAGTCTAGTTTAGCCGCTTGTAATTTCAATAGTGTAGTAAGACCTCAGAGATTGGAAGATATGTCAGCGGATTGTTCGTTCACCAACTTCCTAAATTTGTTGTTCGGGTACTTTCTCACCGTGTTCTCAAAGAACAATGAACAATTCTCTGACAATCTTTCCAATCCTTTAGCAAGTTGTTTTCTCGAAAGGATGTCTCACCGAGGGTAAAAGGGGGCCAAAGAGGTTAAAGGGTCCAAAGGGGCTCAACAAAGGGTTGAACGGGTCAAAGGGGTCAAAGAGGTCAAAGAGTTAGTTTGCCTCAAGTAGTTTCCGGTGGTAAGGAGTTTTTCCCCCAAATGGTATTTGGTTCCGTCTTAGTCTTTGTGTCAAAAGAACAATGTTCGGTGCTGAGTTTCCTGTTTGGCAACCATTGTTTTTGTTCAATGATAAGTTTTGAAGCAGCAAATTGTTGTCAATTCTTTGTTGCTGCGAAGTTCAGTCCAAAGACTTTTAAAGGGTGTCAACTTTTCCATCCTTTGCACAGGCAGAGTAAGACCGGGTTCCTTGCAACGCATCGGCTGTGCCAGTTCCTCACCTGTGGTTTGTCAACATCTTACATTACATGACTTGCAAGATCCAAGATGACAGAGAAAAGATCAATGTTGAAATCCAAAAAACGTCAAAAGCCCGCGGCTTTTGTTTCCTAATCTTACGAGCACTGCTTTTTCTAAAACTTTGATGACAGGCACAACTGCATCCGCAATGGCAACTTTAAGTACACATGCAACATGAAGAGCATATGCAAATTGACCTTCGGTTTGCTGCCGTTGCGGCTTTGCTCTTGCAGGTGCATGAGCAAGGCGGAGAAGGACGACTACCTACTTGTACTGGTGGTGGCGGCCTCAAACACATTGCACGTCGATTGGAAGAGCTGGCAGCATTCTTGGCAACGAGGCGTGGGCTGCTCAAGGGGGAATTCTGCTTGGTTTTTGGTGTGTTTTTTTGGAGTTGGATCTTGCTAATTCAAAGTTGAGGTTCCAGGTATGGTTTTGCATCGGTTTGTCTTTGGCTGTTGCATGCGCAGGGCAACCCTTCAACTCTTTCTTGAGAACGTGTTGGGTTTTACCTGTCGTCGGCTGGAAGTCCAGCTAGGCCTCGAGCTTTGCAGCGGGGCCAACGCGAGACAAACCGAGAGTCGCCCGAAAAATGCGAGTTGTTTTTTTGTCTAGGCAAGTGCAAGCGTGCAATCATGTTAAACTGGACATTCAAGAATGTCAAAGCAGTCAATTTTTGATGGCCTCTGTCAACATATATCTGCTTTTAGCTGGGCCATTAGCTTCATTGTGCGTATCAGCGTTTTGGGGCTTCTGTTGTGACAGAGCTTCAGTAGCAAGTCCTTCAGGATCGGATGTGCAATGTGCAGCAAGAGTTGTTGCAGATGTTCAGTTCTTTTGGTCATCTTTGAGTAAGCTTGTCGTTTGAGTAAGATTAATTTGTTCGATTTTGGTTTGTTCGGAATTTGCATTAAGCTTCCACGTATTTTTCGTGTCTGAGCAATATTGCCTCCTGCTTGTCCGCAGTGTGTTTCGTCACGCGATTTTGTCGGTGTAACTGGCTTTGTTCTTTGCTCCGCACTTCGCGTTGCCCTCAGCAGCGTGTGGCCTTTAAGTTTTGCTTTTGCTTGTTTCAGGGCGGTTGCCTCTGAAGTTACTGTAGTGAAGTTTTAAATTACATGCGAAGTTTTTGATATGCGCTTCTTTGTTCTGAGCTGGCGCCTGACGTGCAAGTCTACGTCGTGGTTTCTCAGGTAGAGGAAGATGTCTTCTGAGGCGGAGCATGATCTCTTGCTTGCTGAGTTTCTTCTTGCTTGTGGTTTCGGTTTGTTTTGCGTTGTTTTTTCTGTTGTTGTTTTGCCCTTTGTTGCTTTATTGTTTTTGCCACATCGTTGTGAGGCTGTTCCTGTTGCTGAGGCTGGATATGGGCAGATATGTTGTCGTCGCTGTAGGTTGAAGCTTGCTTTTTACATAGCATTTGGCATTGTTGCGAAATCTTTCCGTCTTGGAAGGTTGGGGCCTATCCGGCGGGTGGGCGTGCTTTCGGTGGATGGTCATACATGGAACACATTGAATTTGATATATAAATATATCACATGTACATGTATCTATATATACATATATTACATATGTATGTATAAATATATATATATATATATTGTTTCTATAAATATAGTTCAACCTACAAAATTATATGTATATATATGTGTGTGTTTTAATTCATATATATATACAAATTTCTATATATATACACATTATATATATATATACATACATACATGGGTAAATTATAACGACCTCACTACGACCTCACTGGAATCATGGTTAGTACGGGGAATCATCCTCAAATAGTCTTTTTTCAGGTGAGTGAAGTATCATAATTTACTCAGATATTTTTCACACATACATACATACATACATACATACATACATACATACATACATACATACATACATACATACATACATACACACATACATACATACAGACATACATACAGACATACATTACTTACATACATGCATACATGCATACATGCATACATGCATACATGCATACATGCATACATGCATACATGCATACATGCACATGCATACATACATACATACACACATACATACATACATACACACATATACATACATACAGACATACAGACATACAGACATACATACATACATACATTACTTACATACATGCATACATGCATACATGCATACATGCATACATGCATACATGCATACATGCATACATACATACATACACACACATACATACATACATACATGCATACATACATACATTCATACATACATACATACATACATACATTACATACATTACATTACTTACTTACTTACATACATACATACATACACATTGTCATGCTACATAGTTATCCTTTTTGTTGCAGGAAATTTTACAGATTAGCCCCTGATGTCATCAAACATGGCAGCTCGGAAACCAGAAAGGCGCCCCAGTTGGGTCGCCATACCATTTTTTTACCACCAAATACAAGGGTTCTCTGCGGATTTTCCCCCAATCCAATGACATGAGGATCACTACAGTTGGAGATCTTTCCTTTGGTGCTGGATTTGGTTCACCTGGAGCTCTTGCCTTTCGTCAGAGCTGTGGCATGCCTTGGCACCTTGCACTGGAAGGATGGTTAGTAGAAATGGTGGATTCCATAGATGGGGACACCCAACAAATGGATGGTTTATATTGGAAAATCCTACTATAAAGTGGATGATTTGGGGGTACTCCTATTTTAAGAAACCTCCAAAACGATCACCCACATGTCAAATGCATCGATCACTGTATAAAACAACAGTGCCAACTGTGAGATCTATGTTTCAGATTAGTTCAATATTGTGGGGGTACCACGGTTCCTCTGCGGATGAGGTATCAGCAACATGGGCCAAATTTCAAGTTAGTGAAATGCTATCATTTACCCAGATGTTACAGATGGATGAAAAACCCAAGTTGCGTTTATGGCGTATGAACCAACAACACTATAAGGTCCCCATGCATCTGCGGAAACTGTTGGTATGTATATATATATCCGACAGTGAGATTTTAAGCCACAAAATATTGTCTTGGGAATTAGTTGGCAATACAAGAGGATACAACCAACACTGTGATATTTAGGTTTGTTTTGTGACTTGGGTCGACTCTAGAATTGCTGATTGAATGGAAAATGATGGTAAAGCATTGGATTTGGTGCTTGTGCAACATGTTCGGACAGAGATGGAACCCTTAAAAATTGCCATGTCCAATAGGACAACATCTTCATAGCCTCTTGTAGTAGTTTTCACATCCTTCGACTTTTAATCCACCTTCTGGCATTTTGGGAGTGAAATCCCAAACCTAAAGCTTGGGAAAAACATATGTAAATCTAGGACATTCAATGAACTAGTCATGGAGGTCTGCTGGGATCAACAAACTCGTCATGGCTACTTTCCAGCTCTGAGGCATCCCGGGGCACTGAAAAATCAGGGTATCTTCGGGATATGCCCGATGGCTTCACCATCTAAAAACTGGGTCACAAGTTGCAGGTGTTACTACAGCTGGTTGCTCCACATATGTTTACTCTTGAATTCTGAAAATGGATGAATTGGTATCGTGGTCCACATTGCCTATCGATATTTTTTTGGTTTGGTTAAGAAATATGGATGCAACCCTTTGCGAAAGTGTATCTGTGACACGCAAGCTACTTGTTAATTTAAGCACTGCGAAATCAATAAAATATCCGTTCAGTGAAAGCTGGTTGAAGTATACAATCAATGCACAGATGTTTGTTTGTTTAGAATCTATATATAATATATAATAAATTTGATGCAGGTAAATAGCTCGATGTTTGATGCGTTAGAGAGAAGAAAACAAGAGTTTTGATGTTCGCATGATGTTTTTAATGGTAAGTAGTTATTCTCGGGATTACACTGGAGTTGTAGACGTATTTTTGTGAGGAACAAATGCCTTTATTACGCATGTAGGTATGATGTATATGCGAAAGGGATGTAGGACACTTGCACAACATGCTCGTGATGTTGTTCAGTGACAATTTGATTTCTAGATCACTTTTTTGGGAGGTACAATTGATACAGATTACGCGTACACACACAGACATAGTATTCTATCATTATATATATATATTATGTTCCAGTAGCGATATGCAGCTCTTGAGGAACTACACGTCCGCAGCAGCATTCCGTAAGCAATTGGAGAAATCTCAAGACAAAAGGCAGCACTGTGCCAGGAAAGGAGACATCAAGCTTGAGGGTATGCTGCTACACGGGAGACAGTGGAATGAGCAAGGTGGAACCCAAAACGCCGACAGAAAGAGCAAACAAAGATGAGGAGAGGACAACAATAAACTAAAAACATTGGTCCCGCGACGCACGGCGGGGTTCGTGACCACTAGTCTCTCTTTTTAGCGGAAATGTGAATTGAGGGAGACAATGGTCTCGAAGGGGTGAACGTGGTCTCCCAGCAAGGCTCTGGCGGCCCCTGCTAGCTAAAGCTATGAAAAAAGGAACCAGTGTAGCTTGAAAGAGTTGACTGCAATAAGCCCAGTAAATGCTGGTAACATTGCCAGCTAATGGCAAAAAATGAAGTCATAGAAGACTGCATTGCGAAAAGCTGGTTAAGTCGAGCTTTGGTGGCACACTGTTTGGACAAGTGGTCCAACCTCAATGGATGTATCTTCAATAAATCCTTGGGCTGCGAGTCACTGGAACAACCGGAGAGAAACAAGCACACCACAAAGAAACAAGAAGTGAATCAGCTGTGAAGAGGTGATACAACAAAGGACGAATGATCAATCAGTGTGACAGGATGGTTCCAGAGTGGAGTGAATGAAAAGCACAACAAATTAAGGGAATCATTTGGGATCAGAAGCAGTGAGCTAACCCTAAGCCAGTGCTGAAAAACATGTGCAAATTGCCAGTAGGCTACATCGGTGAGACATCTGCAAACTGAGCTCTGATTCTGCTGAGCATTGTTGGTGTTAGGGGTCCATGCCAAGAAAGATGTCCTGGTAGAGGTTGGAGGTGTTGATGAAGTCGATGAACTTGTCAGCAATATAGTAGAGAATTAATTCATGTGGTTCGCCATGCCCTGAGTCATAGTGGAGACTGTCTGGTGTAGACAGGTTCAGTGCCAGAAAGTCTGATCAAGCTTGAGGAGAAGATCGAAGTAACCGCTGAAGTCCAAAGTCGAGGTCAGAGAGTGCAACATACTTGGCAGAGAGAACAGCTAAGAATTCTTCCCAACCTGGTTCTGTTCCAGCCTTCTTTGTAGGAGAAGCCTCTTTGGTTGAGGCTGCGTGTCTCCTGATGAGTTCAAGTTCTTCTGAAGCGAGTGCAGTTGCAGTCGATGATGTAGATACACCTCGGCGAGGAGCATGTAGTTCCGCAGCAACTTGAGAGTCCGGCTGCTTCACAAAGTCCATGGCTTCAATGGATGTATCGTCAGTAAATGTGTCTTTAATCGAAAAATGAACAGCCAAACATAAAAGTGCACAGCCCAAACACCACGTGGCAGCTGAGACAGCAGAAGGTGGAGGGAAGAAATGAAATGTTCAAATGAGGGGGCATGCAGTGCCATCACAGTAAGCTTGAATCTGTGGCAAAGCTAAAGCTTGTGCCAAGTGCCTTTATATATATACAGTATTATCGAAGGAAGTTTAGAAGTCAAACTTCCGACAATATGGAGAGATGAAAAGCAGAGCAGGGCAGAGGCAGAGAGAAGAGGAAGATTAGAAGAGAGAAGAGTAGAAGAGAAAGAGTAAGAAGAAAGATGCAGATGCGCGAAAGGGTAGGAAAGTCGCTCCAATGATTTGGGGCTCCGGAGGGTCGAAAAGTACGCTCGCTAAAGCGGCGG